>JBBPSI010000018.1:0-240857 GCA_038093515.1 Butyriboletus loyo | reverse complement strand
CTGGCAGCGTTACATGTCCGCTGTTTGTCGTGTAAACGCTTTGTAGTACGCTATCTTTATAAAATCCGTATTTCCTTGTCTGTTCATTGACGATGACGGCCATTGGTGCTACTCATATGGAGGAGTTAAATACCACGGCCTGTGATGTGAGGCTTCCCCTAACCCTCCCCAGTCCACTATCAGTCATGCACTCAGTGACAATGATTTCAGTGCTTCCTTCCTCGCCTGTCCAAGAGTCTGTCCAAGAGGCCTCTGACAATTTTACCATGCTTAATGACTTGGGAATTTCTTTGCCCACCCGCCCCAACACTCATATCCTATCCTGGCACTACTCGCAGTTAACCAGATCCACTTGAAATTCGAAGAATGCATCAAGTCCCTTGAAGTAAGTGGCCATTTAATATACTAGATTTGTTTCTGATGGTCATTCCAGGACCGTATGAGGGCTGTCGAGGCGTCAATCAACTGCAGTACCGCATCAACCAAGCCTGTTTGCTAGGCAGATGATGATCATGACGCCGTAATAACTTTCGACCAGTATCTCTCATATCATAGTCAGTTCGTCGATTGGGGAAACACGGCTATCGTCAATGTATTACAGTACTCTCAGTTTTCACCTGATCTGACTAGATTGAAAATCGGAGTCCACTTTCTGCTCACATTCTGGATGGGCCCCAGATTTGGATCGTATTGACGAACGGGTAAAGTATCTCGGTCCCGCTGTACAGACACCGCGATCTCAAACATGCATCTGTCTTGGATCTATCGTCGTGATTTCGTCAACGTGTGTTTCACCGACGACGATCGCACCGCGAGTCGCAAAGTGACGACGTGACGTTCCGCAGCAGTAAGCTCCACAAACAGTACCAGAAGAAGAAAAAAGTAAAAGTAAAAGTAAAATTCTTACGCCTGTAGTGTCGTCCTGGAAAAAAGGCGTGTACGTCTTGTTTCAAGGGTTTTCCGCCGTCAGCCCTTTTGACATGCATTGACACTGACAACCTGCTCGGGCGATATAATAACTTGGATGGCGTTGGAAGGTACACGTAACGTATGTTGGCCGTCGGAGCTCCGATGCAATCGTTGCATCAATCCTCGCCGAATCTACTTTTTACTATTTAGACCTTGCGTCTTGTTCGGCGATGCGCTGATGATTTGTCCACCCCACCCAAATCAATGCTATCGGACCCGTTCGTATTCCACCTTCAGTTCACTTAGGGCATATTTTAGTACGACCACGATAAACACGTTGGTAGTCTACACACATGTCCGGTCCACTGTCTAGCAACGTATCAATTCATTCTACTTCACGACGTAGCCAATGCATAGACATTGGCCGTCAGGATGATAAGCCACATGAAATACCCAACGGCCGTCACAATCTTGCCGCTGCTAAAGTCAACCACTTTATCTTCGAAATCAACCTCGTTGGTTCTCGACGCATCAACACGGTCGGCAGCCTGGAGCGAAGGGAAATCAGAAGGGATTGGGGTTGGAGATGCAGACTTGGACCGCGACTTGACTGTCATGATGCGTGATGAAGACGTGAGATAGACGAGCGGAAAGATGATGAATGGAAGAATGATGGACAACGCAACCTGGGTTCCGACCAGCAATGTATTTATACCGTTTTCGCCTACGACGGAAGCGACTATGACGGAGGGGATAAGCCCAAGGACGCGAGTAATAAGGCGGCGAAGCGTGGGCTATGGGAACAACCATCAATGCTCGTGGAAAGTCAAGTGAAGAATGTATTACCGAAACTTTCCAGTGTAAGAAACCTTCCGAGACGCTCTGACCAGCCACGGTAGCAACAATGGACGCACTTTGGCCCGAAGCAAGCAGGGCCAGAGCAAAAATACGAGCAGCACCTACCTTCCAATCAGCAAGTGAGTGTTGTGAAACGAAATACACTTGCCATCTCCTATGCCATTTTTAATTAGTGAATAGGCATCGAATAGGCTCGCTGGGGACTGGCTCCCGTAAGCTCCCGAGTTGTAATAGAAAACAGCGCTCGAAAGAATGAGGATCCTGGGACGAGGTGAACGGTGCCCAGCAAGTTCGCCTTTGCATACTTACAAGGAGTTAATAATAACAGCAAAAGTCATCAAGCTTGTTGCGACGTCGATCATACCGTGGTATATATGGGATTTGACGAAGTCGAGCTTGTTATTCTCCCGATCAGCGTGTGTCAAGACATTCGGCGGATATGTGGTCTCATCCGAGTGGGAGATACTGAACAATCTTCTCCAACTGAACATGTAACGTATGGATCGAAGCATGCGCTGGGAGAATGTCGTCTGTTGGGAAGATGACATCTCCGAGAGTTTTGGTAAATCTTGTTCTGAGTATTTTGCCAATCGGTCTTGCGTTGCGAGATGGGATCCAAGGAACAGGGTGTGCGGCATAACAGTGGCACCCACGATCCCCACAGCTGAAACAGGGTGAGTAGTCGTACAGGGAGATAGGAAGTACATACAAGTGTAGAGAGAACCGCTTGCGAAAAGCTCTTTGGACGGAAGAAATCCGTGAAGTGCGTTTCCCCAATTGACGGTCACTCTGGAGATAATGAGTGCTAAGCAGATGAGTGTGGCCAGAACCTTTAACGAGTATTCAGAAGTCCGTTGAGGGAAGACAACCTCTTACACACCAAAGCAGCAATAAGAGCTTCGAATAGCTTCACCGGTCTGCTCTTCAATGGATTCTCGATAGCGAGGATCAGCATGACGTCGGTGGCGGTCAATAAGACAGTTGACCACAGTGGGAGCGCAGGAAATAGGATAACGAGCGCGATTGCAGATCCCAGCATTTCCGCCAAATCGGTGCAAACGATAGCGATCTCGGCGACAAGGTAAAGTGGGTAGAGAACACCCCATCTCCACAATAACTTGTGCCGCGGGCGGTCGTGAAACAACAGGCGACAGTGTGAAGCAAGGTCTGTGCAAGAGTTAACTTGGATCGAACAAACGACGAACGAATTTACTGAGTCCCGTTACGACCCCTAAACGAGCTGCAAGTACCTGTGAGATGGATCAGAGATGGCAGCCTGCGGCGAGATAAACATTCCGACCTGCAAAAAGCTGGAAATCATCCCAGCGAGGAGAACAGTGAACAATAAGCTGTATCCATACAGCGAGCCAGCCTGTAAATCGACAACCCAGTTCCCGCTGGAGCACCGGTCAATATATCGATGCCATGATCAATGCTTGGAAAACTCACGGGTCGAAATAGGCCACTGAGCAAACGATCCCAACACCTGTATGCTTGGTTGCATGGTGATACAACTGCCATCCAACGTGGTAAAGTTTGGCAGACCATCCAGCGCGCCGGGGGGTTTGATTTGCCTCATGTTCGGTGGGGACAACAGCTACCGACATCGTGTCCAGAGAAAAAGATGAAAAACGCTACTCTATGAAGCCCTAAGAAAGATAACATGAAAAGTAAGGACGAGGTGGGGCTTGAAATGTACATAATCCTCCCTCGGTGTCCGCACGGCGACCCGATTGCACCCGTGCAGGTCAAAAATCAGAGTCAAACACGCCATCTTTTCCAAGAGCAGCCAACTCGTCATCACCAAGCAGACACGACGCAAACGCCTGCTTGATCAGTTCTAGACACTCTGGTTACTGCGACGGCTTTGATGGTCACTAACCTCCAGTTCTTCCTTGCTTACGGCGGGGATAGGCTTTTTAGATTGGAGGGCTAAAGTTGCAGCCGAGGTAAGGTGCGAAAGCATCCCTAGATGGCAACTTACTCTTGCTGCGCACGGCGATAGTCCCATCGCTCGGCCTGGCTGCAACCAACCCAACAGCATTTATTCGTGGAGGCGAAACTTCGTGTGGGACTAGGGAGGCAGATGTATGCCCCCTGGTCGCATTTTTCTCACTTCCCGAGTGCGGCCGTCTTGGTTCTCGTACAGGCAATATAACGTTGCCCATGCTCGTACCAGCCAATTCTGCAAGCTCATTAGCACCCAGGAGGCCATCCGCATATGCCTGTATTGCTCCAACTTTAACCACAGAATACGATTTCACGCAGCACAAGTCACCTTCAGGTCGCCATCCACTACTTGAACTGGTTTAACAGGTTTGAGAGTTTGCAACACTTCTTTCTCCAGCTTTTCCCAATCTCGTTCCAGGACCACCGGCTTGGTGGTGCCAAGGTTGGCAAGTTGATCAGCAGCCTCGTTCCCCTCAATTCCGACGTGGCCGCGAACGTGTTTGAACTCGACTGTCTGAGACGTCTTCCGGCGTACATGAAGAAGCGCAGCTAGATACCTGATGAGAGTGCGGTTCTTCACTGGTTTCCCGTCGGCGGCAAGGAAGCCGTTTCTCATCCATTTGAAGATCCACGATGAGACACCTGGTCAGAATATATTGAGCGTACGGATCAGAAGAGAGTGGGGTCAACTACATTGAATAGAGTAATGGGAGTCAGTTTTGATCAAAAGTCGACGCTTCAGACGCGGAGTCGTCTCCAGTATACGGACGATTGCCTGTATGCGGGATCAATTCATGCAAGTGGACTAGGGTGGAGAGCTAACGATGAGTTCGGCCCGGTTGTTCGTTTGATCGCCAGGACACCGCTCTGAGATATTCCTAGATGTCTGTTGGAGCAAGCTTAAGCCCGCACACGGAGGACATACCTAGGATCGCCATGGCCCCACCACACTCCGATTCCAGCGATGGAGCCAGCTTGTCCGTTTCCCTTACAAGCGCCGTCGCAGTAGACTATGTCACAGTCTTTTTCGTCTTCAGGTGTCGAATGGGCCGCCTGGACGGTCCTGGTGGGTACGTTTGGCTTGGGAATGATAGCAGATCGACTGGCGGATGCAACTGAAGCAGACGTTCGGGCTTTGCTCGGCTTGGCAGCCATGAACTCGTTCGCTTCAGCCTCTGTGCTCAGTTTCTTATACAGGGCACCTATGAAGCCCTTGACCTGAGCCTCACAATCGGTCCTAGTTGTGGTCAACGATGGCGAGCATGTTCATTTCGGTGCATACCAGGAGAGATAGATTCCGGGCACACGACCTATTCGGACTGCATAGTAGCCAGGTTTGGAAGCTTTGGGCATAGTGGTATCCTCGGGTTGGGTCGAGTGGAGATGGGGCCAGTTAACCTCGGTCTAGGGTTAGGCGAACCTGCCTTGTTCCGATATGAGATGGACCCTGACAAAGTGACAGGAATGGATGAAGACGCGTTGTCAGGTCTCCAAATCGAGACAAGATATCGTCCTCATTCGGTTGCTGCCTTGTACTCGCGTTTTTGTGTCTGGTATATAACATGTTCTCTGCCCCGTCGCCAACACCCAGGACCACCCCGGTCAACAACCGTTGCTCGACGACATCCTCTGCGCTATATTCTTCGTCGCATCCTCGGGATCCTATCCACGACTCAGTTATCGATCACCCACCCCGTCTTGCTGCGCCGCATCATGTCTTCCTTCAACTACGCTGCCTCCCCCCAATCCCCCACTTTCGGGTTCTTCCCGACCGCGCCCTCCGCGCCCCATGCATTCTCTACGCTACACGGGGACCCGCGTGACTCTCACGCGATGTACGCTGCGCTCGGTTCTTCCATGCGCTTGCAGTCGAGCAGCTCGCAATCTCATAACGGGGGTAGCTTCAACCCTCTGAAGAAGTTGTACAGGAAATAAAACGACGAGTCACATTTATCCAACAAGTACTGTATCACATAGGCAAGGTGGAAGGACATTGGGCGGATCGCATTGCAGTGGATGAGGATGCTGGGCAATCATCATCGCTATGACTCTTCGACATTCTATCTGTATCCAATTATCGCATAGAACGAGCTGTATCATTTAAATATTGTTTCACTACCCAGTCCCTGGCCCGGTCCGGCAAATCCCGCGCACGCTCGTCCACCGGGTGCAAGTCCGACTTTTGCAGTTGACTCTCGCCGCCATCAGACATGGCCCCGTCCCGAGCGTCGACGTCCCAGACCAGCAACATCAACACTGTCTACACCCTCTCCCTCCTCTCAGAGTACAACCATACCCTCGACTCGTTGCCCCTCGACCTCTCGCGCAATTTTGCCGACCTCCGTGAACTCGATGCAGTCCTGTCCTCCTCCATGGCCTCCATTATCATGAAGATCAGGAATCTCACCCAAGTCATCGGGGACGGCTCCTCCTCCAAGCAAGAGCGTCTCATTCTCCTCGCAGATATCGCCGAGGAGGCAACCCGCCTCAAGCTCGGCGGCGAGGACAAGATTCGTGTCGCCTGCCAAGCCGCAGACAACCTCAAGGGCCATATAGACCACATGCGTCTCCTCCTGGGCCAGATTCCCTCCTTTGACACATCCGTCTTGAACCGACAGACCACATACCCCCATATCTCCACTCGCTCATACATGCCCCTCCCCGAAAATTCGCGTCGCAAGAGAGGAAACTATGGCTCCATTATGAATACAGCTCCAGACGTAAGCCCCACAAAACGCAAGCGGAACACTCGAGACGATGATATTGACATTACCGGTGCCAAGTCCCCTCGCAAGGACAACAAATTTGGTGACGCAGGGCCATCGAGGTCTCGCAATGGTGCACGCTCCAGAAAGTAGATATCTCCTTTATGCTACTTGACCACAGCTGACGTCCGCTCTCCAGACCAGATCGCGCACCATCCCCAACCGAGTCTGTCCTCTCAGTCACGTCGCATATCCCACCAGGGTCTCAACCACACGCCGGTACCTCGCGTACCTCGGCACACCCCGGTCGCGGCGGTAATACTGCGAATAAAAGATCAAAAACTCAAACTACCTCCCAGCCATTTGATGATTCCCTCCCAAATGGCTCAACGACGCGTAGAGATGTCTTTCCCGGGCCACCGGCAGCATCGTCAAGTCACCCATCGTTCCCTTTGCCATACGCAAATGGCGTTAACGGTCTGCACAACTATGACATGTCCAATGGCCATGCAATGGCGAACGACTGGTCTGGCCCGCCACCGCACGGGCAGCTGGAAGGACCAGGCATGCCCATTACGCGTAGCGTGCACACTGGTCTGCCAATGGGCCCGGTTACCGTGATGACGTCTATCTTGCCCGTGGGGCCGGGTAACGATCATCCAGCAAGTGCGGCAGCAGACACGGAAGCGGGTGAGGGTGAAGGCGAGGGCGATGATCGGACATATTGTTTCTGTGATGGTGTGAGCTACGGAGAGATGATCGCATGTGACGACGAGGACTGCGAGCGGGAATGGGTGCGTTTCTACCATGCGTTGTTCACCGGACAGCACCTGATTGTGACCCTGCCTCTAGTTTCACCTCAATTGCATCGGTCTCGCGTCGGTCCCGGAAGGGTCGTGGTTCTGCGAGGTGTGTAGAGCCAAGCAAAAAAATGCCAGGCGCGCTGCGAGGGGAGGCAAAAAGCGTGTTGGTGGTGGCGCCCGTTCGGGCGCGAAAGCCGCGAACAACTCTTGAGATCTTGTACTCGAGTATCTCCCGCATGTATAGTCGCTCTGTCTTATTATTTGCTGTAATCATGAACTGTTTATGATCACTTGCTCGCCCGTTAGTTCTCGCAGGGGCTGACGCGAGAAGTTATATAGCCAAGCTTGCCGTGGCCAAAGAAAGAGCACAAATACATCAAGACTGATGTACAAACCTCATGGACTCCGGTATGAATAGCGAGTCCGAATGATATTGCAAGGGGTGATGTTACCAAGGTGCCGTATAATAAAAAGTCATATACATAGTAAAATAGCTCAGCGCCTTTTGGACCCGCGACTGTCATCCAAGCCCGGTGAGATACGACGTTTCCTGGTCAGCAGGTCAGATGGCCGTCATGCGTTGAAGTCATAAAGGGACTCGCCTGCTATGGCCACGATCTTCCGGCTCCCCAGACGGTGTTCTTGTGCCACCATCCTTGACAGTACCACCATAATCCAAACCCTCAACTGCAGGTGCGTTCCCATCCCTGTCCTTGTATCTATTTTGATTCCGAGGTCCAGTCGGAACACCCGGAGGCAACGGGGATGCTGGTCTAGCAGGACCTTGCGGTGCTAATTCGGTAAAATGGATCAAGAATGCCACCAACTGCCCGTAGGAATGACGTACGTCCTCTCCCGCGACCAACGAATCCACCCCGTCCACGTAATCCCTGCGCCATCGCCCTCCCACGAAACTGTGCTGGAGGAACACCACGACCAACATGTCCAGGTGTTGGAGTGGGTCCTTGAACAGGCGTTTGCACTGGCACCGTCACCGGGTTCGCATTGCCTTCCATGCCACCGTACATTCCCTGTCCCATAGGCCCTTGCTCCTGCTTAAGAATGACGCGTGACCGCCAGAATGCCACGGATTTCATTATGTGTAGCTAGAAGTAAGAGGGACTTATCCATACCTGCATACCGTAGTCAGCATTCATTCCCATTCCCATCATGCCGGGACCTGGGCCACCTCCAAATCCGTCCTGCATGCCCATCTGCACACCCTGTTCGGATGTACCATTCGCCACGACAGGGCCGGGACCTGGGCCATCTTGCATCATTGGGCCTCCACCCTGCATCTGCAGACCCAAGTCACCATTCATGCCCATGCCCATCGACATGTTCATTGTTCCCATGCCAGATATGTCCATCATGGGGTTCATTCCGACATTGGGGCCCATCATGTTAGCATTCGAGCTGTTGTTCATCATTGCATTGGCACCAGTCATCACCATCGTACGCAAGTCGGGGGGCAACGCTGTGAGTTGGTCCTCTGGCATGGCTGCAAAGTTCTACATGCCAGAATCAGCCTTCGCGGATGACGTAGAGCTACGATTGTCAAATACATACTAGCACGTTAGTCTTGAGTACGTTTGCAAGTTCCCCTAGATCCCGCCTTCTGTAACAATATGCCTCCCAAGAGACCTCATCAAACCCGTAGTTGAACCAGTCGCTGATATCTGAACCTGGCCGACGCCATGGCTTTTCGGTCATTGCGCTGAGATCGACTTCAAGGATTGATCGACCATCGAGGATGCCGGGTAAATCTGGGTTTATTGAAGGGTGTGAAGGGGGAGCAGTAGCAGGAGGGAGTATAGATGTGTCTGAGCCTTCGTCTGGATGAGTGTCGGCAGTGGGGGGTGCGGAAGAAATGGGTGGTGGAAGTGGTTTTGCCTGGGCACCTCGCTCATGAGGGGTGTATTCCGTGGTAAGTTGCGAGGGTGGAACTTCGGAAGGGTGAGCATAAAGGTATAAACTAGGAGAACTGGTGTACGTTTACTCGGTTGGGTTGTAGGACGGGACTGAAGTGACCGCCCTGTAGTGTTCTGTTGTCTACACCTGAATTAGCACCGAACTCTGAAAAACGGGAAAGTAAGGGTATATGCTCACCGGAAATCGAGGGAGCGTGAAGTTGGTTCTATGATGATTTCGATATCCTGGTGATGAACTGTGAGCACGCGTATGGAGACTGTTATGCAGCACATACGTCCTCGTCACTCTCCTCTTCCTCCACTACGCCATTTTCTCCGTTTTCTTCTTCATTTTCCTGATCGTCCTCACCGGGCGGTGGACCGAATGGAGGTTCTTCCTCGACTTTGGCTTCCAAGTTCTTGAGTACGCCATTGGACGGCGTTACCGCCTCGACTGGGACACTGTAACGAAGAGTTTAACAACAACCAGGAAGCTCACCCGCCCAAGAAGACTCACGGTTGCGATACTAATAGTCACACGCGAGCAGATGCAAAATTGATGATATTCAGCGAACAAAAATACAGCAGCGAAGACTCGTTTTCGGAGCCCTCCGAGAGTTCAAGTCTGAGCTGTTTCTTACCAGAGGTGGCCACCACCGCTGCGCCCGTCTCACCGTACAGAAAGGCGTCGTCGTCGTCCCTGGTATTGGTCGAGTCAATAAACGCGGTTGTGCTAAAGAACGGACGGACATTGTGCTCAGTGCTTCCCACCCGCCACGAATACGAGCGAATACACCTCGAAGTAAGAGACAAAGCCCGCGTGACCAAAAGTCCTGTGACTCCGTGTGACGTGTCCTGCCACGTGCCACCTGTTCTCGAGCGTGCACGGGCTCTGATTTTTCGATGCTCATGCTCGTACCCCGTCTCGTCTCCTCGACACCGCACTTCTTCGCCCGCGCGTATGTCGTCTCCGTCGGACCCCCCGTCGTCTACGACAGAAAGCCCGTCCCGCGTCGCTACGGCGACCGCAAAACACATCTCTACAACCAGTACACCCGCATGCTAGCCCAGAGTACCGACGCACCCATCATATTCCTACAGCACAAAGAACTTACCGCGCGCAAAATGCAAGACCTCCGGCGAGAGATCGAGCTCGCAAGCGCGCGATTCGCACCTTCCCTCGCCTCTCTTTCCCCGTCGCCTGTCCCTACAGAACCCCCAACGCTCACGGTCATGCGGACGTCCATCTTTGGTGTTGCTTTACGCGACTTTGCCCCCATAGACGCGGACGAGACGAAACAGATTTCAAAACTTGTCGAAGGCGGCTTTGCTGTCCTCACGCTGCCCTCGCTTAGTCCACCGCAGCTGAATGCCATCATCCGCGCCATTGATCGCGTAGTCCCTCCGAAAAAGAAACAGGCAAGGGAAGCCGAGCCAAAACCCAGCAAAGGGAAGGGGAGAGAAGAAGACTCGGACTGGATTCCTGGGCGACCGGTCCCAAAGGTCAGGCCAGTGCTGTCACCTGAACTCAAGGTCATGGGGGCATTCATCGAGGGGCGCATGTTCTCCGCTGCCGGGGTGAAGGATGTTTCGAAACTACCACCCCTTGACACCCTGAGGGCTCAGATTGTCGGATTGCTCAGTACGCCTGCAATGCAACTCGCAGCAGTGCTCAGAGAGGCGAGTGGAGGCAAACTGGCAAGGACACTGGAGGGGTTCAAGAAAGGATTGGAGGAGGAACAGAACGCAGAGGTACCACCGTCGTAGTATCGATTGACATGTTTTACATTTATAATCACATTTTACCCAGCCCCTGAGATGTCAGTCTTGCAGACAAAACTCCCAGGTCCGATCCTCTCCTCCTTCGCCCGTCTTCCCGTGACCATGTGCTCTCTCACCTTTTGTCATTCTGTGCTCGTAGCCTTTCCACGCGTGTCTGTGGAACACAAACGATCGCAGGAGTTTGTATCGTGTGTTGGGCTCTTCGCCGATCCTTGTGGGCTTGGGAGGAGACTTTGCCAACCGGGGAATATCCCTGGGGTGGTGTTAACTATGAACGTGTACGCTGAACGGAACATACCATGCAGTATACGGAAGAGCGTTTCGGAGTGTGATCAACACCGTTCCTCTCTCACTGCCAGCGGCTGCGGAGGTCGGTGCCATGTCTGTATCGGATCCCGAGATGACATCTTCTCCATCGTCATCGTCATCCTGCCGTTTGCGCCTGCGAGCAGGATGAATGACTGGTATCGGTCCAAGTGTTAGGCAGTGTGGTGCAGAACGAAGAAAGTCCAATATAAGACGCTGATTAGATAGAATATTTCGGTCCTGGTCGGTGATACCCTTTCCTTGACAAGCGAGCGAGTAAATTACTAGACAGACGACCTGTCCATCAAACACGTACCTGCGTGAGGAAAGTTCCAAACGATCCGATCCCAACGCCTTCCCTTCAAAACAGGCTGTTTTTGCAGTTTGGTCCCATCGATTCCAAACAACACTTCGGCACCGCGCTGCCTGATAGTGTCCACGATGGCTTGCGCATCTGGGTACTTTGAGAAACACCCTTCTTCCGAGTCATATGAAGTCGCCGTGACGTTCGCAGGTACAAGATGCTCCAGGGACGACGGGGGATCTATAATGAGCGCTCGAGCAAACGAAAAATTTCCTTCCCCTATGAGGAGAATCTTGTCGGTAGGCTTGAATGGAATGGTCGGCGGGCGAACGGATCCCTTGTCCTTTGCACCACTCTTAGACTGCATTCGCTTTCGCTCGGCAGCTTTGGCGGCATTTTCCGACCTTTCTTTGGCTCTTAGTCTGGATTGTTGCGATTGAAGCGTTGCTTTGAGCGATGTTTTCTTCTTGTGACCCATACGCACCAGTGCTTCAAGTGACTGTTTTAGCAGGCGGTTGTTTGGATCTAAGGCTGTTGCCAAACACGCGCGTCATGTGCTGTATGTGGGACACGTTGCAACGCATCATCAATACAGAGCTATCACTCGACTCACTGCATCGCTCATTCTACCAACTCTTTTCTAATAAAGATGGTGAGTCTGTTGCATATGTCGGCCTGCACATCATGACCCTGAAAGATATTTAGCCTACCCAATTTGAGCTGCGACATAAAAACGCCCAGTTCGCCAGTGCAGTCAAGGCAGGCAAGAAAGCCGCCAAGCCTTCACGGCAGGAGCAGCTTTCAAAACGGAGCTCAGTTAGCTTATGGGCTCTGGGGATTGTTTTGTTTGTGATTGTAGGCGGAGGCGAGTCTGAACGATCACTCGTCGTTCTCACAACTAACATCTACTCTTCAGTGATATTTGAACTGGCCAGAATATTGTTCCTGTAAACACCGACTCAGTCATGCTAGAGGACATCATATTATTTTAGTATTCTACCCCGAGTCAGACCACACTACCGTGTGAGTTATCGGACGTCAGTCATTCACCACATATTTGTTAGGCACGTCCTCTGTCATAATTCAACTATCTTCCTCAACATCGGCCCCTGAGTTACTCGCTGTTGCGCTGATACTCATGCTCTGGCTCCTTGCACTCG
Source organism: Butyriboletus loyo (assembly GCA_038093515.1). Lineage (NCBI taxonomy): Eukaryota > Fungi > Basidiomycota > Agaricomycetes > Boletales > Boletaceae > Butyriboletus > Butyriboletus loyo. The sequence goes on along the minus strand of JBBPSI010000018.1, from coordinate 228,170 downwards.
CCGCCCCGCTGCCTGCTGCTTGCTTGCTGCCTGTGGCTATGTTCGACGGACCGGCTTCCTCGATGCCTTCCATAGCATCGCCCTCGAGTTCCTTCTCGTCAATCTTGACCTCGTCACCTGCCCAGATTCGTGCCGTGGGTTGCCATATCATAACGACATTGTCTTCGGACGTGCTTGCTGCTGTCCACTGTTCACCTATGCCAGGTGCCCAGCTAAAATCAGACGGTCGTGCAGTGTGACCTGAGTAGCTGAGTCATGAGCTCGCGTGATACCATGGAATTGGGGTCGAATAACTTGCCGCCATGGATAAACATGAGTTCCGGTGGTCCGTCTTCCTGGTCATCAGGTGTCTGTTCGACCCCAATCTGTGCAAGGTCCCATATGTTGATACGTCTATCACTCGATGCGGAAGCGAATACTGATGCAACGTGTGGTGACCACGCGAGGTGCAAGACCTCATCAGTGTGTGACTCAAAGATATGGACCCTCTTCGAAGTGTTACGAATGTCGTGGAGGGCAATGGTCTAGAAAATAGATATAATACACGCAAACGGCCACCGGAACGGTTTTTGGGGCTTACCTTGTCTGCACTACCAGTGATAAGGAACTTTCCGTGGGCAGGATTGAAGGCACAAGCAAGGATTTCTCGATCATGCGCCTGGACTTTTGCAGTTGGTTCTGCTGGAGATCGGGTATCCCACCTGGCACGACAGGCCATGATTGAGTATACGCATGAGAGGACTCCAGATCCAGTGGGTGGACATACAAGAGAAGCAACTTGTCATCACCGACACTTGCGAACACGGTTCCCTCTGTTGGATTCCAGTCAACATCCTGCCGCGCGAAAAGGTCAACACTTGCACTAAAAACGTCAATCGGGCCACTTACCCCAACAACAGAGGTGTGGCCTTTGTAAATAGCGGTGGGTTCAATGGTGTTCCTCGCCTTGGTGTACGAATTTACGTCCCATAGGCAAACTGTCATATCCTCAGATGCACCAAGGATATGACCAGCTTTTACTGGGTTCCACGCCAGTCCAAATCTACACTCGTAAACCCTCCAGTAAGCACAAGACGTGAATCAAACCTACCCTTCCTTTGTCTGCCCAACAAGCTTGATATCCGGCCTACACACACCTCCCCGTTCTGGCTCACTAGAATGCTTTGTTCGATCAAAGATAAATACCTCTCCAGATATCGCTTTTGTAGCAATCAAGTCTGGATTCTGCGGCATGTAACGCGCCCGGTTCACTTCGCCCGCATGATTGATCTTTTGTATGATTTGGATTCGCGGTTGGGGTGGAATAGTGTGTCCGCCGAGTTCGCCACGCTCGTCATCGTAATCGCTGCGATCAAGCTTGTCTGCGAAGGGGCTGTCGCGCTTCGGTATATGGACGGTGGCAATTTTGAGGTAGTCTTGTGCTTGACCAGAGGTGTGCGTGCCGAGAAGCAATCTGTGGACGGTGTAGGGCTTGTTTGGAGGGCTGTAGAAGGGTTCATAAGGGGGAGGGAGCCTAGAACAAGGCAAGACGCACGATTCTTTGTCTGGGAACCACTGACATGTCAGAGTTGGCCAGTCCAATGCATGCGTGATGATCAGATCGTACAGATACGGCGCATTCTTCTTCCTGACGTGGAAAAACGTGCGGATAAGTCCATTACATGGTAAAACGAGACGGTCTTGCTTGCCATGTTTTGTACTCCTGCGAGAGCAAATCGGCTCAGATCTCGGCGTTGAGCAGGAATATCGGCAAAACAGACCTCGTTTATCAGTTTGTTCTCCTCTTCGGCTGCGAGGTCGTCTTCCGTATCTTCGTCTTGCACCGTTGGCTTCATTTCCGGGAAAAAATCACCAGATGTACTTTGAAACTTCCCAGTGATGGCGCAAGCGCAAGATATGGGCGGTGGCTTTTTTGGTCAGGACGCGACGCGTCAAGATCAAGAGTCGCAGCTCATCCGCTCACGAACTCTAATGAACATGCTTACACGCGTTCTCGCTACTTTAAATAGTGACAACCTGTTGGCAGTATCTATCTAGTGCATTTGGAAAGTGGCCAAGCAATCTGACTCTCGACAAGCCAACACCTTGCTTGGGAGGGAGAGCGCGTGCTCTAGCAGGGTTTATTGACGACAAGACGGACGAGATAAAAAATCTATTGATGCTCCTTTTCCCATTTAACAAAAAGTTTCTCCAAGTCAAACCGTGGATCCTCTGGGTCTGTAATCACTGTAGTACAAACGTGGTCAGAAGTGCGAAAAGCAAGAGAAAACAGCGTAGACAGGAACTCCCAACCGTTTGGGTAGAAAAGACAACGTCACGACGCTAACAACTGAAAGTACGACTCACCACCGTCACCCTTGGCGCTATCTTTCTTTTGACGCCATGCATCCTTGGCCTGTGCTATAAGTTGTTCACGGCGGTAAATCGCGCGGTGCTCCTTTTCTTGGTCGTGAGCTTTTTGCAATGAACGGTGGTGGTAGATGCCGTAGAAGATGCCCGACGCCAAGGCTGTATAACGGGCAACCTGTAGCAAGTTATGCATGAAGCCAGGATATTAACCAGTGCTCGGAACTGGTTCATAGAGCACTACTTACGTTCAAAGTCGACGACATGACAAACTCGGAAGGATGCGTCTATGAGGAGTGTTGGAAGAAAGAGGGACGATTACAGCACTGAACGGCTAACTGAAAATCAGCACCTTCTAGTAGCCAAAACTTGTGTGAACCGACTTACCTATCACTCGAGTTTCGGTCAAGTTGGAGGTTGGCGGAGCAAGTCGGTGTTTCCTCGCTGACTAACCCAATGCCGGAACTTTACTCGACCTTTCGCTCAGACACAGACAAGTTCTACAACAGCCAGAGCAGATTGACAGTAATGTCTAGGGATAATCAAGCAAGGAACCCTTGCAAGTCGTTCCAGCTATGGGTTAGACTGCGTCAACTCATCTGCATGGTAAGCGCGTGAGCTCGAGCAAGCGTGGCAATCTGCAATATCCGCAAGCCACGAGATCCTCCGATAACTACAACCATTCGTTCATGTTGTCAAGATGCAAGGTGTGACAGACTTCATAATCAACTTGACCACGCCCACCGCCCGTGTGAGAAAAAAAGACTCGCGAAATGGCGGCCTACGTGGAGTGTGGAATGTGGAGGTATGGAATCACTGGCTGTGAGTTGGTTGGTCACGTAGTTTCAAATTTTCGAAGACTCGCATTGGTCCCGCTTCTCCGTTCCAGTCCACCCGAACAACGCTGCGAAGCGGTCCCCATGGACGACGACATTGACATGGATGCCCCCCAAATATCCACTCTGCGCGAGGAGCCTACACCACCGCCCCGGGGCTCAAAGTTCAGAGTCAAGTTGTTGGTCGGCGACAAGAGAGCGAAGGTGGAAGTGCAGAGTGTCAGCGCAGCTGCTCTGCCCCAGAAACCACCACCTAAGAAGAAGGCAGCACCACGCAAAACTGCAGCAGCGCCTAAGCCCAAAATCAAAGTACCCCCAAAGTATGTTGCTGTTCAACTTTCTAGAAAACAGGTCTTATAGATCCCGCCCGCAGAGGAACCAGGGCGCTTGCAGTCCCTCCTACAGAGGACGCTGCGATGAGTGAAAGTAAGCAAAGGTCGTGACCGTAACTGCTATCTACTCAAAACATTCCCAGCGCACACAATCACAGCCCCATCATCACCATTCCCCATTTCGCGCGGCGCATCACCCGAACCTGAGGAGGCTGAGCCTCCTCCTCCTGTTGTTCCCGAGCAACCAGAAGAGAGTGCATCGCTCCCCTTACCAGTATATCCCCTCCCTTCGAAACCTTTCCCGGTCCAGCCACCCCCGAAAATCGGAACAGGGTTTGCGCCTGTGCAACCTTTGGATCGAAGCGGTGCTAAAGTTCGTCAGTGGAGAATTGCAAACCGCGAGATCCGAGGCATTGCGGGGGGTCGTTGGTTTGCTCGCTCATGGGTCGGTGACAAGGAGTCGGACTTCGCGAATACCGTGGCGACGGCTTCAGCAACTACCACCGCGAGAGTTGCAGATTCGGACAAGATTGCCATTCCGAAGTCAGTCATTTCTATATCGGCGCCAGCAATAGGCAAGGTTGGCAAGTCCAAAGCGGTTCGTGGTTCCGCAGGGATATCAGCAGCACCCTCTCGTTCAGGATCTATAGTACCAGAGCTACACACCCCTAAGGCACCCACGAAGATGCGCAATATCATAACTGGTCCTGCGTCAGAAGCCGGTGATGAGTCTGAAATGGTTGCCCCGGAGCCACCTAGTGTATCTACTGTGTCATAGACACGACCTTTGTATTCGTTGTTTTCACTTCCACCTGTACATTATTGACTTTAGTATGCACGATTATCATATTCTTGATTACTTCCCTGCAGTCGTCTTCCTTAACCGACCTACCGAGTATTTGAGCAACGCACGCTGTGTCGCCTACTAGTCTCTGAGAAACCTACTAATTATAAGCAGGCAGTCGCCGACTGGACATGCCACTTCACCATGATCTTAGGTATCCAGCTTTCACCCCGCTTCGCCAGTTTCTCAGCCTTTCTGGTCCGTGCTTCAATGTATCAAGCAAGAGAGCACGTCGGCAATCCTCCGCCAAAACAGTAGCGAATACGCTCTCTCGATGCACTGCAAAACAAGCGCAAAAGCGAGCTTTCCAGTCTTTCGGCGCCCGACGCAACTTCAGCGTAGTTGCACATCCAACCTCCTCCCCTCCAAATGTGCAACCATTCGTCAGAGACCCATTCACTGTCCTTTTTTGTGGACGCGACTTGTTTTCGTGTGCGGTATTCAAAGAAATTCACAACGCGAAAGGTGAGTTTTTCAAAAAGTCCAAACACGTCGGAGACGCGTAAAACGTGGTTCGTTGTGCATGGAGTCCAGTCCTTGGCAGGCAGATCCAAGAGTCGTTCATTCTGAATGCTGGACGACTGAAATTACGCAGTTCGCGTCTCTTATACATCACACCTAGGAGTTGAGGCAGGGATCCAGCTGACATTCCGTATAAACAGATGTCTGGGAAAGTCTCCACATAGTCACGAACCCCGACGTCAAGACTGGCCGCAGAGGTTCGCGATTAGATATGTGTAGGTCTGGTTTCCCTATATTTCGTGGCAGTCTCGTGCTTTACCAATCACAGCACCGCTCAAGACGGTCGGAGAAACGCTGGGTGTACCAGTACATACAATACCGGAAGATAAGGTTGCGTTCAGAAAGTGGCTTGTAAGTTCGTTGCTTCTGTGCATCGCGGACGCGTGCGTAACAGTGGTTTTTCTCTTATAACAGCCCCCGCCACCCTTTACTCCACCCCCCGACAGTTCAGCCTTCCAAAACGGTTCACACCTTCTCGTTACAGCTTCCTTCGGTCGTATCCTGCCTGGGTCTTTTCTTCGTCTTTTTCCCGGTACCCAACTGTTGAATGTCCACCCGAGTCTGCTTCCGGCATACCGTGGACCTGCACCAATCCAGCGCGCGTTGATGGCTGGTGAACGAGAAACGGGTGTGTGTGTCATTGAGATGGGCGAGGTCAGTCGGAGAGCAGGCAAGCCAGTGGATGCAGGTGGTATCTGGGCCGTTGAACGAATGGTGAGTAGTTTAGTGGTCCCCGCAGCCAAGTTGATAGCGTTACAGCATATACCTTGAAAGCACGTACCGGATGGTGTCAATTTCCTCCATATGCAGGACACTCTTGCTAGATCGGGCGGAGAGCTTCTGGTCAAAGTCCTACGTGACATGCTCTCGGGAAGAGTGAGATTTTGCTTTGCTTTGTGCACACGCTGGTGTTGAGCTCATGAAACTGGCGATGTTAGGCTCAAAGCAGCCCTCAGGAAGCAGCGACATTAACCACCTCTCATGCCCCTCCCATCACCGCCAGAGATTCGGCCGTCCACTTTGCATCTCAAACGGCCCATGTGATCACCCGACTGGAACGCGCCATCGGACATCAACGTAGTCTCACGGCGGCAACAGCTCTACCTGATGGACGAGGAGTGGCGATCGCAGATCTGCAAGTGATGTCAACTGAGCTTCTGCCTGTGGCACCTCCGACATCCCGCGATACCGAATCTCCAGGAACGGCTTATTACTCAAGCAAGACGGGCTCATTGGTTGTGAAGTGTGCAGAAGGGACATGGCTGAGTGTGGGGAGGCTACAAACGCAGGACAGGGCGATGTTGGAGGCAAAGGAGTGGTGGAACGGGGTGAAGGGAATGGGATGGGACGAGGAGGGCGTGTTTTTGTTTCAAAGGTTATTATGTAGTTAGTTGATTTAACGTTCTGTCACGGCTGTCACTCGTGACGACTGCCAAATCGAGCAAACTAACTCGCAGCTCTCGTGCAAGTGCAGGTCGACAGCTCCCCTTGGTTAGCTTCGCTGAAAAGTCTGTGTGATCTGCTTCGTCTGAGGCACAATGTCTGCGAAGACCCCCGCTGTAAAGGAAGCTGATGCCAGGTCACACGCTGGCGGAAAGGGATTCGCTCAGCCATCCACCAAAACCGGTCAACGGGGTGAGCCTCTCTTCTAGTAGCTTAAGCGGACTATTGGTAGGAGTGACCTCCAAGTAGCAGCGGCCCAGCACTTGTTCTCCTCCGACCCCAAGTTTAAAAAGTACACACAACAAGTCGAGAAGTGCTTGAATGCCTTCGACAACGTGCATGAGTGGGCGGATTGTATAGCATTCTTGAAACAACTACTCAAGGTGCGCACGTAGGCAGATAATAGGTCTCGATGACTCATTGCTTGGTCTAGACATTCCAATCTTACCTCCAGTTCAAGGAGATCCCCTACAAACTTATTGTAGCCAAACGCCTCTCCCAGTGCTTGAACCCCGCCTTGCCGACTGGGGTGCATCAACGAGCCCTCGACGTATATATCCACATCCTTTCGGTCCTCGGAGTGAGTAACTTGCCATGCAGACAGCCCCGTATCTTAATGAGATGTTAGACCGAAGGTCTGAAACGCGACCTTCCGCTCTGGTCCTCAGGGTTGTTTCCATTTTTCGAGTATGCGTCCACGTCAGTAAAGGTTTGATGAAAATTTTCTGCTTCCATGTGCCCTCCATCTCACTACAGATTGGCCAGCCCACCCTGCTTAACATCTACGACACATATTATCTACCACTCCAACATGATCTGCGGCCTGTGATGAAGTCATTCATTCTCGCTCTACTTCCTGGACTCGAGGAGGAAACAGGTGAATTTTTTGACAAGGTATGAACACACACTCTAATCTATGCATTGTATGACTGGATCATGAGTTAGGTCTTAGGTCTTTTGGACCGATTATCTGGGACGGTATCACCGGTGTTCTTCATGCAGAACCTTTGGCTCGTCATGATCACAATGCCGTCCGCTCGAGGTACGGCGCTCAACTTTTTGTCGCGACGTCTTCCCCAGCTACACGCCGACGAAGGTGAGCAAAAGCTGAGTATGACGCTTTTCTGTTGCTATAATCGTTTCAGACATCACTGCAATTGTCGGGCGTGACATCGGCTTGATGATCAGAGCTTTTGCGGCTGCACTGGAAGACGATAACCTTTTGGTTCGCAGGAGTGCCTTGGATATGTTACTACAGACAATGCGTGTTGATAGCGCAGCCATGAAACGAGCGCAGCCTGAAGATGCTGCAATACTCATGAAGGCAGCCGTTGGTGTCGTCCTGAGGCGCGACTTGTCGTTGAACAGACGGTTGTACACATGGTTATTGGGGCCTGATGAGAAGAGCGAGGTTCAGTCTGCATATCTTCGGCAGTACGCATTACAGCTTTTGAGCTCTACGCTGAAAGTGAGAGTTCAGCTTCGTTTTGGGCACCTCTGACTTGTTCCACTAGAGCGAGATGTTCAACCCCTCTGGAGAGTACTCTGAGTCACGCCCTTTCAAGATCTTCATTTCCCTCCTCGACAAGTGGGAGATCGGCTCTCCGCTTACTGAAGCCCTGATATACGATGCCCTCAAAGCCCTCCGCCAGCACCTGACAGCCGAATCAGAGATGAGAGAAGATGTATGGTTTTTCTGATGCTTCATTTATTTCTGTTGACGGTTTACATTTTGCAGATTACTATGACCGCAAGTACCTTGCTGGAGGCTGCGGAGCCCAGCATACTTTGGAAACATTTGCTCAAAAGCATATTAAACGCTATCAACTCCAGTGAACATCAACTAGAGGTGTGCTAAAGGGGTGCACTCGTGCTTTTTCACTTATACAGTGTTTGTTAGGCCATCAATCTCACACTATTCCTTCTTCGTTCTCTTCCCGTGCAAGACGACGAAGTGAAAAACATTCATCTACCTGTGATTTTTGCTGCTTTGATGGAGGCACTACTTGTGAGAGCTTTAGACTATTTCAGCTTGGCATATCTAACCCGGACCAGGTTTACATCCAGGCGGACTCGTCCCGCGTTGTCTTACCCGTGGTGCGGGAATGTTTCATACTTCAAGATGAGATATTACGCCACCTTTCGCCAGAAGCTCTGCAGCAACGTCCAAGGCTAGCAGATTCATCACAACAACCGACGCTCAGCTCCTTAGCATTTTGTTCGGCACTCTATAGCCTTGATGTCCCCACTTCCATCTCCCGTAATCATTCGACCACGCCTTTAGTTTTTGTTGTTGAGCATTCCTTTGCATTCAGTCAAATTTGTGCGCAGGTTGCAGTTCGACAACGAGATGTCAGTTCATCTCTGAGGACATCATACTCGCGTGCTCTGTCGTTGCTAGGAAAACTCGTCGAGTTTGCTGAAAACGTTTCCGACGCACCATTCGAGATCTCTTGGCATCCTTCAACATGGGCTAGCGACGTTTTAGATAGTCTGGATGTTGAGGTCAGAATATCCTCGCTTGTTTCACATAGTAGGCTCAGCTTCATTTTCAGAACATCGATTTCAATCTGGTGGATAGCTGCACCTCTATTCTCATGTCACTCCAGCGGTCGTCTAAACTTGTCCCAAAGCTCATCCCCGACCAAAGACAACTGGTCAGTCGGATGGTGAAGAAGGTCGGCCATATTCTGTCGTCAGCTCTCGGGGGGCATCTTGACCGACTATGTTTGTAGCTCTTCAGGTTTCTTCATCAAGACTGGGCAATTTTTCATGTTCGTGCTGTCAGTCTGGTGTGGACATTGGAGTCGTCCACTGGTCACCATTTCGTGGAGTCTATTATCGCTCAAAGTATGAGTTCTCCAGAACCTCGTATTGTTCACGACGCTTTTGAAGCGTTTGGTGTGCTTTGGAGATTAACGGGTGAGTTCAACTTTGGACAAGCAGTAGGACACAGTGAAATTGATCGCATACAGATGATGATTGTTTGCCTGGGTTCCGTTTAAAAGTTCCTTTGATGATTGTTCTGGAAACACTGAAGCACGATTGTCATACCTCACGCCGAATTGGCGAGACTTGGATGAGATGCAGCCTCCGGTCTTACATACGGTATACACACGAATACTGGTTTCCGTGGACGATGTTGACAATGCGGATCCTACAGTGTACTGGAGCCACTTCTCTACGACCTACTTGATCCTAAGATTCGACGAAAGCCTACTGTGACAAAGATCAGAGGGAAGGAGATTCGGGGGTACATTTACGAGCAAAAATTTGATCAGCGTTATGTCCACCACCTCCTCGAGATCCTACGTTCCATTGTCCAATTTGGTGGGCAAGGATTCGCAAAAACTGCCCGAAGTGCCCCGATCAAGCGAATTCAATACCAGCCACTGGCGCAGAGAATAGAAATAGGTAATTATCTCTCCTTCTCCGAGTTTTTTTAGTATACTTATCGCTCATTCAGCACTCTTTGACCCGGACGCCAGTTTTTTGGACATATTGATCGAACTATTGTCACGGTATGCGCATCCTCGTTGCGACTCCCCTTGAATATCTTCTCATCTTTGTGTAGTTTCATTCAGTCAGAGCCGAAAGAGCAGAACGCACCGACAATGGAGCCTTTAAACGTTAGGATTCAGTCGACATCTGTTGATATCTTGCAAGCTATCGTCGCTCGTGGAGAGGTCGATCATCTTACTCTCGAGACACTAGAGCCTATTATCATCGGAAAATTGTACTTCTTCGTTCATCTGAAGCGCCTTGACCTCCAGAACAAACTCCTCCGCATTCTTCATTCGTTGATCTCAGCCTCCACAACCCACATCGCTCAAGCGAACGCTGAAGAGCAAGGCAGCTCTGAAGGTTCCCATATATCTGGAAAGAAAGCGTACACAGTTAACTCCCTTTTGACGCACACACTGACGGATGGAATTGCCATGCCTCACAATCGGCCTGTACTACAACATTGGCTTGACTTCGTGCTCATGGCTATTCCGCAGTTCCAACCAGCACTTCAAGGAATGATCCCTTCTTTGGTTGATTGTGTCTGTCGTCAACTTCGATCATTCTTGAACGATGCCGTTCGAGCCAATCAGCCGGGTTCGTTGAGTGCAATCAGGGGCGTTGCGACCGATGCAGAGTTCGTTATGCTGCTCAACACTTTGGAGCGACTACTTGTCTTGGGCTTAGCGAACTATCCCGAAGTGGCGCAACAGGACGAGGAAACTCCAACGCAAGAAAAGACAGGTGGTGAAAGTAGTGGCATTCTTGGCTATGTCTCGAATGTGTTTACTGGCGAACCCACATCGTCTTTGGAAGACCAGACTACAGTGAGTCTATCTCATTTGGATAGTTGGGTTCTATCTTATTCGTGCAGGTTCGCTCTCCTGGCTTCCGTTCACTCAATGACGGTGTTCGCATTTTGTTTGCGATATGGGTTAATTTCATCTGGACCAGCCCAAGCTTGACGCGTCCCGAAGACGATTCGCTAGCGATGATATATAGTCGAACGCGAGGCCGTTGTCGGAGGGTGCTGGAATATCTCTTCCGGGCCTATCCTTCGGAAGTTCTGGAGGGAGTGGTCAGTTGTTGGGATCGCGATGTCACCATTCACTCTAGGGAATCCAATCCAGCCGAAAGTGCCGCATTCGAGCTGGTCGACATTCTCATCGCCAGCGCTCACTCTGCTGTGCATATGATATGCGAGAGCATAGCGATCCGGTTGTCCGGTGGTTCAGAGCGAAGTCGGAGATATATGAACCCTGATGTGTAAGTGTAGTTGACAAGTATGTTATAAAAAACTAATGAGCTCACTTGCAGGTCTGATGTCATGCTATTCAAGTTCCTAGAGCAATACCTATCACGGTTGGAGGGACCTCTGGCTCTTCAGGTGTGGGGGAGGTTCATGCAGCTGGCGAAGGACATTTCTTCCAACATTAGGGAGTTCCGCGCGCAAGTCTATCTGACTCTCAGGTAGGAAGGGCATCCCGTTGACCGATCAACGATTTACGGGAGTTCCACAGGTGTCTTTGCGTACTAGGTGATAAAGTCACTCAGACCACGGCCATGGATGACAAACGAATCAAGAAAGACCTCCAAGAAACGTTTGCAAAGCTCCTCGATGCATGCGTGACTTTTGTCGGCCGGACCACAGAGCCTTCGAGTTGGATAAGACGTACGACGAAGGAGTCTTTGATTAACGGTAGATCATCACCGGCACCTCGTGGAGGTGAGAAAAACTCAACAGTGAGGTATTCCGTTTACTGAGGCAATGCTCCCAGTTGCAGATGTGAAGATAAATGAGAAAGCCAACTCTAGCGCGGTGTCTCTGCAAGACAATCCCAAGCTGATATGGGGAAGCGAGCTACCGTCTCAGGTAAGGGCACGCGTTGGCAATAATTTAATGTAGGGTGCTTATGTCTGAACAGATTATCGATTTTGTTGCGATTATTGTGGTTCCTAACTTGAGGAAATTCCTCATGGATAACGACAGAGTAGTGAGCGCCTGCAGTAACATCGTGTACTATATTATCAACCCAGCTCTGAAAGCAAAGTCGCGGTAAACCATCCTTCCTCAACCTGGCGGCAATATCTGACTCGCACTCAGCCCATTGGATTTGGACAACATCGTAGTCGATATTATAGCAGAACTCACCAAGCTGCCTCCTGCGCTCAAGGTTTGGCGCACACCGGTTTCCGATATCCTATATGATAGTCGGTTGTTTCAATCTAATTCTGCAGTTGTTCTCAAATGGAAACCAATTATCAAAGCCCTGTTTGACTCAGACAAGATGTCGTTTGGCGAGCTGCTAGGTATGTTTGGTGCCTTCACCTTTTCGCATTCTCGCTGAGCCCTTCTAGGTCGTATTGCTACCGCGCCATCTACCAACATCTTCGTCAACCGGGAGAACGAGATGTTGGTTCGGTCTCTCAATTTACGACGGCTGTCACTCGTCCTGTTCGTCGGGGAGAAGAATCATTTCTTGACTCAGTTACCCAGCGTACAGGAGAAATTGGCTGATACTCTACGTAACGTTCCCTCACCTTTGGTACAGAGCGAGGTATTCTTGTGCATCCGTGTGCTACTCTGCCGCCTCTCGCCGCATAACTTGACCAGTTTCTGGCCGGTCATTTTGACCGAACTGGCAAGTATTCCACTTTTTACTTTTCGAAACCTTTCATTCACCAAATCTACAGTATCGGATTTTCGAACAAATCATTGTGACCGTGCCTGCTGACGAATCCGAAGAACTCCCTCTGATCCTCTCTGCGAGCAAGTGCCTCGATCTGCTCCTCACTCTTCAAACTCCCGAGTTCCAAATGTATGCCTTGTGCACTTCTTAGATACCTCGAATCCGCTGACACACCTCAGACACCAGTGGATGTTCGTAACCGACACAGTTGACGCCGTGTTCCGCCCAGATGAATGGAATTCCGAAGCCATGTTCGACCAACTTGCAGAAATCGTTGGCAGCCTTCCCATCCCGGATACTCGGGTGAGTTTTATCCAATCGCACACACCGATTTTTTTTTCCCCTCTTGTCGAAGATTCACCATGTTGCTTTTTGTAGGAGCGTTCACGATCAAAGAATGGCCATATCGCATTTCCATCCATTGCTGCTTCCGTTAGCCTCCTGTCGACCGCAGAGACGCACTCGATGCGGCGGCCCATGTTGAACACATTGCGACAGATCGACTCTGTTCGCGATCTGAGACCTTTCTTCTCTCATGTGAGCATCTCTACGTACGAGAGCGTGTATGCCAGCGGGGGGAATATCGACTGGGAAGCTGTGGAACAAGGGTTGTTGGAGGATATGTTCGATGGCCGATGACCGTTGACAGATTGATACAATCGTTCGTATTCGACTACACATACGTCTTCATGTTATCCCCCCTTTTCTCGTGTTTCCTTTTTTTGTTTACTTGCACAGGAATGTAATCCTTCATTCAACTTGTAGAACGGAGAGCGCGGACAGAAATGGCTAGCCAATAATGCAAGCATGGAGACAGCGAGGTGAGGGTATAGAGATGTATGCGCGGTTTCAAACTACGACATGGAAGCGCGAGTGCATGAAATAACGACGGGTGAATAGCATGATTAGAAGTCGCCCCAATTACGCCGGAACTTGTACTGCATACGTTCCTAGATGTTAGCGGTCCATCTACGTCCCGCTCAGCTGGAGTATATTCTCGCACCTTGTATGGTAGATTCTTTCTGTAAAACAAGGTGAAGGATGAACACACGCCGGTCTCACTCGGACAACAATACGGACCTCATCTTCTCGACTGGCGACTTGGGCTGCTTGTAGCCTTGCTCGCCGGTACCCCATTCGGACTGGTTCTCCGTCTCTTTTGCGATATCCTTGTACTTGACAGCAGGGTCTTGCTTGGGCACACCTCTCATTATCTTTGGTCTGGGTACCGACTCTGGTTTCGCGACGGGCTCATCGTGTGAATGCAAGGCTTCCTCGACCGTGATGCCTTGGAACTTGGCCTCGCGTTCGGCTTCTACAAGTTCAATGGTCTCGTGGTGGGAAAAATGCTCGATGTCTTCGGGGTGGTGGTACGATTCGTCCGTTTGTGTTTCAGGCGTCGAATGGAATTGCTCTACGGTGTAATGAGGGGGTGAGTTGGGGGTTTTGAAATGCACGGTGGGACCCGACCAAAAACGTACCTTCGTGGTGGAGGAAAAACTCTAGTTGCAAAGGCCGACTGGTGAGCGCTTCCGACGGGGGTGAACACGGATTCCGGGAAAGACGCACCGCTCTCGACGTCATAGTGGTGCCCCTCGGCACCGATGTCGTCAAAAGAAGGAAGGCCCTTGAATCCAGCTGCCTCGAACTCCTCGGGGGTCACCTTTCCGTCTCCATTCTTGTCCATAAGTTTTAGGACGGTGTCGACGACGTAATCCGCCTTCTTCTGGTGTTCAATCTCGTCCTGGAAGACGTGAGGTGCGGAGGTTTGTACCTGCACAAGGGGAAGGGGCCTACCTTTGATTTCTTTTGCGAATAGACGTGGTGAACGCCGTAAATGGCCTCTATTTCTTCACGGTCCCATATCCCATCACTGAGCGGCCAAAAGGAATCAGCCCACGCATGCAAAAGACGGGCCGCGTTACGCGGTCTCACCGGTTCAGGTCGTGTAGCTGGAAGAAGCTCCCGAGGTCGAACGAATCTCTACAAATCCAGACACGTGTTCAGCGCCGCTCTGACGGAAGGAAGAAAATGGAGATTGTATACACACATGTGGTGTTCGGAAGCCATCTGTACGGGGACGAAGACGTCAGAAGATGCTCGCCCTAAATTGGCATGGGGACGTACGTGACGGATGGCATAGTCGGCGCCAGCGAGCTTCGGGTTCTCGCCAGCGCCATCGTGGTCACCGTGCGCGGCGACAAGGACTGCGAAAAGGAGGGATATTGCCGCGAAGGGTCGCATTGAGTCGCAGATACTATGAGAAGGTGACGGGGCAGGTCGTGCTTATTCAATGGACCCCGATCACTGCCACCCACCCAGGTCACACAACTACAACTTTGTAGCAAAAGTAGATTCAATCTGAGGGAACAAGGCTGCATCGCCACTCGCCGGCTGACCCGGAACTCAGTTGCAACTGGACATTGAAGATGATACCCACACAGCGTACCATAGCACGTTCTCTTGGCCGGCTACGTGTCCAGGCTGCGGTACAACCACCAGTCGTTGTTCGTGCACCCAGGACACCCGGGCTAACCGGCCAAACGCGTGCGCTTGCGAATCTTCCATCAGAGACAAGTCCTCGAACTCGTCCCATCAGCGTGCCACCACACAGAGGACTCGAAACCGCTGCTCCGAGTGAGTAGATGGCGTCGCACCCGACCTCGCACCTGCTGACGTCCATTTGTCAGCGAATCCCTCCTCGTTCACGAGGAAGCCTCATTTCGACAAGATACTCATCGCCAACAGGTCTGCGCCAACTCAGTCACGCATGCTCGTTTGCTAATGCGTTTGGTGGGCGTCTCAGGGGAGAGATTGCATGTCGTGTGATTCGGACAGCTAAGAAGTTGGGGATCAAGACGGTGGCGGTGTATAGCGAAGCGGATGTGCAGTCGTTACACGTCCTCGAAGCCGACGAGGCGTATTGCATCGGTCCTGCACCTTCGGCAGAGAGCTATGTGAGTCTTTGGTGCGAGCGGACTTGGCGGTGTGGTGTTGACTCAGTGATACCAGTTGCGCATGGAAAAGATCATCGAGGTGTGTCACGAGAGCGGTGCACAGGTCCGTATTGTACTGGTCTTGATCGGGGTGATCCTTTGACTATTCTTGTCCCGACCCGCACCACCTGTAGGCCGTCCATCCTGGGTAAGATGGCCTCCCTCTCGTTCGGGTGTTGTTCTAATCGAACGATATCTAGGTATGGTTTCCTCAGCGAGAACGCCAAATTTGCCGAACGGCTCGCACAAGAAGGGATCGTGTTCATTGGCCCACCCTCGACTGCCATCGTCTCCATGGGCTCCAAGAGGTCGGTACATGTCCTTGGCCGCATTACATGCTGTGATGATCGAAGAAACACATCAGCGAATCCAAAAACATCATGTCCGGTAGGTCGCTGTCTGTCACTGTCAACCTCTAGTCGTGTTGCCAACGCTCGTGGATCAAAGCTGCTGGCGTGCCATGCGTTCCAGGATATCACGGTAACAACCAAGATCCCCAGTTTCTCTTCGCCGAGGCGGAGAAAATTGGTCAGTCCTCAGCGGATCATCTGACGGTGCCACTGGATTGTTTGAAATACGACTTTCTTTTTAGGTTACCCTGCTTTGATCAAAGCCATTCATGGCGGAGGCGGCAAAGGTATGCGTGTCGTGTCGACACCCTCCGAGTTTATGGATGCCCTGGAATCCGCGAAACGCGAGTCATTGAAGGCATTCGGCGATGCAGATGTCCTCATTGAAAAATATATCGAACGCCCGAGACATGTGGAAGTACAAGTATTTGCAGATTCGCTGGGTGGGGGGGTTAGTCTTTGGGAGCGAGATTGCTCTGTACAGAGACGTAACCAAAAGATCATCGAGGAGGTGTGATATACATCAGCATTGCAGTGGATGATCGTGTAACCACCCATGTTTGATAGGCTCCTGCACCAGGCCTTTCCCCTGAACTTCGGGCGGACTTGTCCGAGAAGGCCGTCGCTGCTGCGAGAGCAGTCAACTATGTCGGGGCGGGTACGGTGGAATTCATTTTTGACAATGATACGCAGAGGTTCTACTTCATGGAGATGCGAGTGTCCACAAGTTTTACGAGACGAACGTGAGCTAACATCGACGATAGGAATACGCGTTTACAGGTCGAACACCCCGTCACGGAAATGATAACTGGTCTTGACCTCGTGGAATGGCAACTCGAGGTATTGCTTCCACGTGCTGATATTGTTTCATCGTGACTTACATTCGCAATAGGTTGCGGCTGGAAATCCCCTTCCTCTCACTCAGTCCTCCATCCCTCTCGTCGGCCACGCATTTGAGGCACGGATCTACGCTGAGAACCCCCGAAATGATTTTTTCCCTGACTCGGGACGGCTCTTATACCTCTCCACACCTATCCCGACGCATGTTTTTGCACCTTCATTGCCACCTTTCGCTACGGAATTGGCTGAACCTTCCCGACGCGTACCCGATACATCTACTGCGATTACCCCATCACTCCGACTCGAGCAAGGTTTCACTGAAGGCGCTCAGATCGGCATATTTTATGACCCGATGATAGCTAAGCTTGTGGTTCACGGACGAGATCGGACCGAGGCCTTGAGAATGCTCAGGCGGGGACTGGAAGAATATAAAGTAGTCGGTGTTTCTACTAATATCGAGTTTCTCAGAACGCTTGCAGGCAACGATGCATTTATCGAAGGGGATGTCGAGACAGGATTTATCAAGAAACACTATTCAGAGTTGTTCCCGCCGATTTTGGACCCCTCCCCGGAACTATTAGCCCAGGCTGCGCTGTATGTTGTCCTTCGAGATCAAACGGTTCCTTCTGTCCTTCAAAGCCCGTGGACGTCTCTCGGCGCACGACGGTTTGGTGGCGATGTCTACGAGCGCACCATCACGCTGTCCAAGGACGAAACGTCGGCTGCCCGCATCAACGTCACGCTCAAACACACCTCTCCCAGTCACTTTGACATTACCGTGGATGGCTCCTCGCCAACGACTTTCAAGTCGGTCGCTGCGCGCCTTACCTCCCCAACGACGCTTGCTGCATTCTCGACGAACACGACTATCGTCTCACAACCCCCGCCGCGTGCCGTTCCTGCATCGACATCTCCAAATACGATGGAACGACTCCATCTCTTCTCAGCCGGCGGGACTAAGACGACACTTACACTCCCTCCTCCCCCGTGGCTGTTGTCCTTGGGAGGAGACGTCCAGGTCGCACACAAGGGCGCGCTACGTGCACCGATGCCGAGTTTGGTGGTTGAGGTGCGCGTGAGTCCAGGGCAGCGCGTCGACAAGGGTCAAGCGGTCGTCATTTTGGAGAGCATGAAGACGGAGACGGTGTTGAGAGCCGAGGTAGCAGGTGTCGTGAAGGCTGTCGGCTGTGCCAAGGGCGAGATGGTGGAAGAGGGGAAGGAGTTGGTGGATATTGAGGAGGATGGGGCAGAGGCAGAGTGAGCTCGTTTGCCTTTTTCATCTCGGGTCTTCGTTGCATTGCAATCGTACCGGTGATATCCGAGTGTACTACATACCACTACGAAGGGAACTCCACTATCTCTCTACTTGAGGACGAACGGAGATTTGTGTCACCCACGTCATGCGTTACTTGTATCACGAAAGGTCCCATGATTGACTTGAAACATGGGCTATAGCTATAGCTACAGTCTTGTTCCCCGAGTATGGTCTACATGGACACCTCCAAACAACGTCTCTGGGTTATAAGGCCAGTTCTTCGCATCATCGTCGGCTCCGACGATGCTTGTTCTGCGAGCAAGAACTCACTGTCCTCTCTCACCAGCACGTATGGGTTCGCAAGTGTGTTTACGGTTGCGTCTTGAAAGACGCCGTGGTTCTTCAGCGGGTCCAGCAATAGGCGGGAGGCATCGATGTAACGGGGTTTCTGATGATGCGTGGGCGCTCTGTCCCACTGGCACTTGGCGCGAATCTCGGTGACTGATTTGCCAACGTCGCTGGGATTGCACTGCGTCTCCCCGAAGTACCCGACATCCTTGCTCAGCCGCATCGATGAAATCCCCACCGAGACGGCTCGTCATGCACGTTCCCACTACGACGTTGACGATTAGAACGTGCGTGTAAACTGCATTCAGACAAAGTTGTTGAGCGTGAACGCACATAATGGTTTGGTCGACCACGACCCAGCACTCCGACGCTGTACTCCCTGCGTAGGATCCCTTGCCGTTGAAGAGTTGATGCGAAAGAGGACGTCGTCACTACAGCCCAAACAATATTTTGTATTTTTGGAGATCTTCCATGAATGGAACGTCTCCGGCTCTCAGGCTCCATAAATCGTCAGACATGACCAACGTTGTCCCCGTGAGCTGGCTCCACGATGAAACCTCACTAACCAGGATATGCAGGGCGACGGATCAAGATGATTTCTATTATATGGATCCAATAAGTACTGTGCATTGACTCTATAGTGTCTCCGTTGGAGCGGTACAGGAATCTGGTTCCAAAGGTCAAAAATGCGATGCGTGACATAGCAGGTCGATGGTTCCAAACGTTCTATGTGCATGGTATCTGAGCGAGCAATGTCTTGGCTTCTGTAACTCTCTGCCTTGGACGTCATGCACCGTCGGAACGATATACTTACCACCCTCGCCTGACGACCCCATCCGTCAATGCCTCCAATGCCTCCCTTGCCTCACTCGGAGGGAGTACCCTAAGCACTTCCCTCGCCTTCTCGGCATATGCTTGTGCGAGATCACGCGTGCGGGCGACGCCGGATGAAGCATGAATCAAAGATAGAGCCTATCCGGGTGGGTGGAAATGTCATCGACAAAAGGAAAAAAGAGGCAATGGTAGTATGACACCCACCCGTTCAACATCCCCATCATGCTTGAACCCACGAGCGATCATGGGCTCCAACTCGGGATACTCTTCGGCAGCGTACAACACTGGACCGGTCGCAAGACCTAAACGAAGATCGGCTCCTGAACCCGGCTTGCCAAGGGCCGCCGAGGACGAAAAATCCAGAATATCGTCGACGAGCTGGGAACGCGTCAGTCCATGGGATGGTAAATGTCATGCGAAGTGGTATCTAAACAATAGACAACTCACCTGGAACGCAATACCGACATTCCGCCCATAGGCATATGCGACCTCCTTCCAGACCTCACCCTCTCTGCAACCTCCAAGGACCACCGCAGCCCGTGCCCCTTTTGCTAACAACGACGCGCTTTTGAGATAGGTCTTCTTGAGGTACGTATTCCACCTATCGGGGCAAGGTACCTCCGCGTGCGAGGGTTGTGCATGTAGACTTGATATATCGACCTCACCGGACGGGAATAAATGCGACAAGGACGATGAGTCGACATTGGTCCGGGCGCCTGTCCCTTTCATCTGCAAAATCTCGCCTTCGACCAGGTTAGCGATCACGGTCGCGATCAACTCGACGGCCTCGTTATCTCCGAGTCGAGAGAGCGCCGCACTCGCTCTACCAAGCAAAAAGTCACCCCCAAGGACAGCAAGCTTACTGCCAAAGGCAGCTGGCGCGGAGGGCGCGCCACGACGAAGGTCAGACTCATCAATGACGTCGTCGTGGAGCAGGGACGCTACATGTATCATTTCGACTATCTGAGCAAGACGTAGTTGAGTGGGGAGAAGAGTGTGCGCTAGCTGGGGTAATGAAACCGCGGAATCGGTGCAGAGAGACGGGGGAGGTGAAGGGTAGGAATTCATTGGGGGAGGTCGGAGGTCAAACGGAGAGTTAAATGAGGCAGTATGGTCTGGCATGGAGGGATTAAAGTCATTGAGTACGTCTGGGCGCGAGAGGGGCGCGTCGAGCTGCTCGGCACTGAGACGGGAATGTTCTGAAGACCAGAGCTTGAGTGGAAAATGGGAACCGAGACCGTTTGTGGCGCGGGAGAAGAGGAGGACGAGGAGGGGACGCAACTGTTTCGAGGGTTGGTGAAAGTAGTAGGAGGCAATCTGGGAGAGAGTCGGATGCGATGAACCGAGGAGGTTAAGGAGCGACGAGCGGATGTGGGTGATCTCTGTCTTAAGCAGGGCGTGTGGGTCGACCGTCTTCGGGGACGAGAGCGGCGAGGAACGCGCATGCGACGATGCGGGCGGCTGGGGCGTCGCAAACACGCTTGCAGACTGGCGACGCGCATGTCGTGCTAGTCGCGGATATGCGAATGCGGGACGAGACAGACGAAGCGTCGACGTTGCGCTCGACCACGTCGTCATCGTTATCGTCGTCGTCAAAGTGATTTTTCAAAACATGCTCTTCGTCACCCCACACGAACACACATTTTTTTCCCGCGGATGCAATATTGAAAAGTTTACTTGACAAAAAGTCTAACTGACAGAAAGCTGGACGGTCATCGGTTCATCGACATCCCCCGTCCAGGCGACGTCGCCGTACTCTGCGTCCGACTCTTTCTGCCATTCAACGAGCTCGACGGCGCCGTCGCTGTCGTACCCATCATCCCACGATGCTTGTTCACAGATGGCGCAAGAAACGTTGCCAGCTTGCGTGCCTGTGTATCGTTTAGTACCATCACTCGCAGTTACAACCACAGTACACATGCCTTGATACGCATCGTATCCCAGTCTGCCTCTAGCGTCCCGTTCACCGCAAGTAACAGCAGAGGCTCCGTACCTTGTTCAGAATCCCTCCCATCTTCGACAGCGTGTACGAGAATCCGCCCGAGCTGTGACGTGTAGTAGTCGTAGAGTGCCCGTTGTCAATGCAGAACACCTCTTGCGTCCCTCTCGTGAACGTACCTCGCTCTCAACCATCCCCTCTCCTTCCTCCCTCGTCTCGGCCCACACCTCCGCGCCAAGCCCTGCCACCATCCGAACCTCATCCTTGGACCTCTGTGGCGCAGGTCCTGTGCGCATCTCTTTGCTGGCAAAACTGCCAGGTTTAGAACCCTGTGGCGTGCCGGAGCTCGATGACCCATTCGATTTGACAGAGCTCGAGCTGGAGGGCGTCTCACCAGCCCCTGAGACGACGGAACTACTAGAACTGGATTGCGATCCGTGCGTGAACGTCGCTACTGAGGAGCTCTCTGCGCTCATCTGAGAGGCATACGATACCAAGGCGCCTTCAGGTGTGAGCAACAGTGCGGTGTGTATGGACGGAGGAGAGAGCAGTTGGGAGAGGTATGTGTGCAGAGTGGGGAGGACGAGCATCTTGGTAGTTGGTCGAATTCAAGCCTTGTTACTGATCGCCGGATAACATTCAGCAGTCGAGTGAGACCAACTCAGATTTCAGGCGTACTTGATCCATGGGAACACCATACATTCTTTTCATCTCCCCAGGTAGACAAAATGCTACGGAAACAAGTGATGAAGTCAACACATCGAGACACGGCGGTAAGAGGAAACAAAGATCAAAGAAGAACGGGGAAGATTTCTGGTTCGTGTCGTCACTCGCAGCGAAATGTTATGTTGGACAGAGGAATTTTAATTCGACCATCCAGTGTCCTCCATGTATTACACCAACCCACACCTCCACTCCGCTCGCTCAGATTTTTGGGTTGCGTTTCCTGGCAGGGGTCTCGTCCTTTTGCCCATCACCTGCAGGAGCGACGGGGGCATTCTCATCCCTCTGGTCGTCTGGAGTATGCGCATCCGTCTTCTTCGAACTTGCTTTGGAGATGGGCTTCTGGCCGGCGCCAACAAAGCCGAACAAAGCACCCAACAGGGCGAAGAACGTAATAATAGCTCCAAGCAATCCAGCAGCAGTCTCGGGGTGGGACGTGATGGCATTAACAGGGTCCTCGCGAACATCGTCGACGAACACGCCGACTTTGGCACGCACGAATCCAGCAGGGTCAGTCGCAAACTCTGGGATCTCGGTCTCCTCGACGTCAGGTGTCGCCTTCGAGGTTTCCTCAAGGGCATGCTTGACAGCCCACGTTTCGGCACGCAGAACTTCCGCATCAGCAATGGAATGCCCGACATAAATGTTGTCGAAGAGAATGTCCTCAGTCATGGTCCATAGTTCAATACCGACACCACCCTATACATGAAGGCACAGTAAGCACAAGAGCGCGGAACAGAATCTACTGGAGAACGCACGATTTTGTTGAGGTGCTTGACCGGCTCGACGTCCTCAAAGTAGCTGGGATTAGAAATCTTACGGGGTGCCCATTCACCCTTGTATGCTGGGTTGTCAATCATGGGCGCGTACCACTTGCCCTTGTATGCTGGGTTGGCCTTGAACGGACTATCAAGACAAAATTTCGCATCGGTGTGGGGTAGACGTGCTGATACGAGGCTACGTACCGTTTCCATTCGCCACAGCCGGGTGCTGCACTACATGCAGGGTTGGAAACAGTGGGTGGGATCCAATCACCGTCCTCCTCGTCATCCCA
Organism: Butyriboletus loyo; assembly: GCA_038093515.1. Classification (NCBI taxonomy): domain Eukaryota; kingdom Fungi; phylum Basidiomycota; class Agaricomycetes; order Boletales; family Boletaceae; genus Butyriboletus; species Butyriboletus loyo. The sequence continues at coordinate 205,314 of JBBPSI010000018.1, read as the reverse complement.
TTCCTCGGGTTTTTCGGCATCTGAAGAATGATCAGACTCATACAAGTCTCTCACTGAGTGGAATCTTACCAGGGTCCGGAATGGTTTCAGACTCATCGTCAAGCCAACCCTCGGGCTTGGCAGCACCCTCGTCTAGGATCTCATAGGGCTCGCTCTCATCCCAATCATCAGGCTACCCATTCGAAACAAGTTTAACCGGGCTGGCATCATGGACCAAAAAAGCATATTTACCTTGACAGCATCAGAGTCAGGGATCCTCTTGGTGTCGACCCAATCTACAGGTTTCACGTCTTCGGGATCATCGATTTCCTTCGAAGGGTTGACAGGAGGCGTAAAGTCCTCAAGAAGGTTACCTGACTTTTCAACTTCTCCGTTGAACTGGACCTCGTACGTGTTGTTGGGGCTGTATTGTGGTTAAATATATGATCACAACACCTCCGAAACCCGACTCACTTGACAACGAGGGTGTAGACGTTGGTGTCCTTGCCAAAAGTTGGCTTGGGAGGAACACTAAGGTGCTTCTCTTCGTACTCGCCAGAGACAGGGTTTTTATGACGGAAAATGAAGTGCAGCTATGCCACGGCAAACACGTCAGCGAACTTGCTTGCCTAGCAGCGAGACTCGAAAACAACCTTGTTCCCTGGGCAGGTCAAGTCGGGACCAAACATAATCACCCAAGGAGTCGTGTCCGAGAATTCCTTCCCACTCGTCTGGAAGCCATCCTCGAGCAACTTGATGTAACCACCACCGCAGTTTCCGCCCTTTTGGTACTGCACTTCATACTGAACCACGAGGGGCTTTTCCTTGAAGTCGACAGGGGATGCAAAAGGGGCAGAGACGGCGTGGTGCGCAGCCTTGGACTTTGCAACGAGACCCTTCTTGCCAATGATGAGAGGCGTTTGAGGGTTCTCGACCTTCCATTCGCCGACGTAGGAAAAGGTCTCGCCGCCCACAGGAGTCTTTTTGGTAGCCTCAGAAGGCGTCCAGCGTTCGGACCAGTCGTCGGTGAACTGCTCGATGAATGGGGCGGTGATTTCCGTGACCTGAATGGAAGGGTGAACGCTTGTTCGCGGAGTACGGAATAGCACGACACGAACATACCTTGAAGACGGGGTGGTCGTCGGCAGCATTTGCACCAGCTGCGGCGGCGACGAGGACAACAGAGAGCGCTACGCTTCGCATCGTAATAACACGAAGGACCAGTTCGAATAAAACAAAGGAAACGGTTGAGGAAACGAGCGGGGAGATGACAGGTTTTGGAAAAAGCCAGGTTAGAGTCGGACACGCTCTAAATGTTGTCCGGTTAGCAAGGCCACGTATACTCTCCCACGGTCAAGCATCACACCGGTGGCCACGTTCAAAGTTCGACGCCGTTCGCTGCTCGTTCTCATGGCATACACTAGTTACACGTTACACTCTCGTTCCCATCTCCCATCTCTATCCGAGCAAGTCTGCATGTCCCGAAGCTGAAAGTGCGAGCTACAATCGTCGGTCAACACATATACCAACCCAACGCTCTGACACGACGTACCACAAACTCGTCGTCAAGGTATTTAGACACTGCTATCTGGTCCCCGAGCCCCTTGCGCCGCCGTGTCTTCAGCACGAGATCCCTCGCGAGCGCTTGCCCAGAAGCAGGCTCCAGTGGCCTTAGCTTGATGCTCGTGTCCGTCGGGTCGCCTATGGCGCGTCACTTAACACAACTCCCATCCCCACGTCGTTTCACTCACCAGGGACAATAGACCAGTGGTCAAACACCTGTGAGCAAAACGCTTGTCCTTGCGTCGCAGTACGCAAGTCTGTTTCGAAGCCGTTCGCATCGATAACAGGGATGAGGGCTTTTACAGTGTACAGTGGTGATCCTGCCTTGGGCGTATCTTGTGTGACGTGTCCTCTCCGCCTGGCAAGCACGGTATACACGGCAGATATACAGTCCGCCGGTGCCTGGACTTCCACATAGTATATAGGCTCCATCAAGCGCGGGGTGGCCTATTATCACTGTAATGAACAGAACGCATCGTGAAGGGCGAAAAGAGGGTCCTACCATTAAGAATGAAGAGTAACACACGCGTCGCGCCGTAGGTACTATCTGTCCTCCGCCACGGAAGATTGGTTCCTGTGCCAAGCTGGCGTCCAGTACCCGGAACCTGACGTTCCGCATCGCTGTTGCGCATCTGTCAGCAGACACCCCACCGTAAAGAACACCGCCGTGACTTACGCTCGTCACAGAGTGGGCCTTCTCGCGCGCCCCACTGGAATCCTTGTTTGACGTATTCCTTTACTGATCCCAGTAGCTTTTTGTCTACCTACAAAACGAGGGTCAATGATGTGCTTAAATGAGCGGAGAGAGAACAATCAACTACCTGCGAGGGCAATGTATCATCCAATAGGATATTCGGCCCGCTGTCGTCAGGTCCAAAGGCCCATATCGACCTCGAGGCCAGAAGATCCCACTGATACTTCTCCTGAAAAAACGTTCCCCGCTCTTTCGGGGTCATTCGCATCGTCACCCTGCCACGTTCAATGTCTTCTGCTATCCCTCTTTCAAGCGGCTCTGCGATCATCGTAATTTTGTTTCTGATCGACCCGTTAGCCCACGTCCACGCCGTATTAATGAACGACTGGTTTTCATAACCCACTTTTTGTTCGGGGTATCGGCATAACATTTTAGCGCGCTCGTTTCCAATACCGTCTCTGAAAACTTTGTGACGGGATCAGACACCTTGATCTCAATTTCTGAGAATAGCTTCCGGAGGTCGTGCATGACACAATCCAAATATAGTTCCCCGGTACCAATGAGCACATGCTCGCCACTCTCCTCAACTTTGGTGGCGGCGAGAGGGTAGGATTTGTTGATGCTCCGCAGACCCGACAACATCTTGGGAAGCTCAGATGGCGCGATAGGTTCGATGGCTATCTTCAAAACCGATTCGGTCATATGCTTGATGGGTCGGAAAATATAGAGGTCCTCATCAATATCGAAAGAGGCAAGAGTAGCGGTTTTGGAAATTGAGGCATCGACACCACCGATGAGGACGAGGTTTCCGGTGGGTACTTCATCTACTGGGATGAAGTATCTGGAGATGAACCGTAAAAAAGGATGTCATGCAAAGCGAAGCATTCCTCACCTCGATCCATTTATCCAAAGTCCTTCAACCGTAGCTTTCATCATATCTTCTTCATCTTCCGGCGAATAGCCCTCTCCCAAAACCTTGATCTGCACATCCTTTCGTAGCGTTCCACTCAAAACACGACCAAATGCTCTGAAAGACTGAGCGTCTGTTGTGTGGTAGAGCTTGGTTATCTGGACCATCAAAGGACCCTCTGCGTCGCACGATTTCATCGATGTGGCAAGTTCCGAGGTCTGTGGACCTGTGTATGTTCGTTCTACTTTAGTAGGTGCACCGACTGCCGGAGATGGAATATGCTCGACGATCATATCTACGAGCCCTGTTGCAGGTCCGAAAAATTGGTCGAGCACCACCTTGAGTAGCGGGCGGACATCCATTTTGTACATCACAGGCTTCAGTGTGATGTTGAGTGATGCGAGCGTTCGTTTGAGGTCATCTGTTTCCTCGCTAAGCACATGACTGTAAAGCTTGTACAGGGGATCCAGAATAAAGTGGACGAAAGTTCGAGACTGCTCGGGGTCAGAAGCTTTACGCATGAATTTTCGTGTTTCGTTGTTGAAGTAGATGTCTCCCCAGAGGCGATCAGCGAAGGCAGACACGTCCAGGGGACCATATGTGTCTGCGTACATCTGGGCAAAAGACCGAAGGGTAAAACACCACGCCATATCTGTGCTTCCGAACGCGACGTTCCCGTTCTCGGGGCTTAGGCGTAACTCGGGATCTGGATCGATACCGCTGTTGGGTGTATCTGGTTAGGATCGTATCTCTGCATACGAAAGCGAGCTGACCTGATGAATGTATTGATTTCCTCGATAGTGTGTTTGATTTTGTAGTACGCATCTGTAGGCTTGATGCGCAACTCAAGAATAAGTCGGTCGATTTTATTCACCAGCAGTGTGATTTTGATACCCTCTTGAAGGGCGTGACGTATTATAGCTTCAGTATTGACCATCATCTGTATCAGTCATTCAGTTGGGACCAATAACTACAGCCATGCGAGACAGACCCCTTCAACAACGTCAACCACCAGCAAAATGCCATCAACTAGTCGCATCGTTGACGCAACTTCGTCGACGAAGTTCACGTGTCCCGGGGTATCGATGAAATGCACCAAATGTGATTTTCCACTGGTGGTTGACAAAACCAGCGACATAGGCGATGACTTGATCGAAATTTCTCGCTCACGCGATAGGATGTGTGTATCGGTGTATTTCAACTGGAGATCAAGAAGTGTAAGCTATAGCCGCTCAAGGAAACTGACTCACAAACCGGGTTATCTGCGTCCCACGCGAGTTTGTGCGTTTCGAAAACCAACATATCCATGAGCGCTGTCTTCCCGTGGTGCAAGTGCCCAACTACCGCGACATTTCGCACCATATGAGGGAAAGACATCATGTTTAATAGAAATCTGATGTGAAAATCTAATAAGGGTTAGCAAGGAAACCAAAAACATCTACTCACCCTTTATCGTAGCGCGTTTGGGGCATATCTTTCTCTTCTACCGTCCACTTCCGTACTTTTATGGGGGCGATGACGGGTTCAGAAAGCGGTTGTGCATCTTCTTCCTGCACAAGGGTCTCGACGTCTGGCCCGTACACATCTTCGGCGGAAGGGTAGTATTGCTTGTCTTCGTGCAAAATGACAGCATTATGCACGGGTTCTGGTTTCAAAGTCGACACGGGATCTCTCCATTTGCTACCAGGATGTACTTACCCTCCACCTCCATGAGTGCGCCTGCTTCCTCTGTCTGCATTGGCTCTTCTTCATAGCCTTCGAGGGTAGGCGCAGCTTCGTGCCGTGAACCTTCACCAAAGCCAGTTTCCATCGCCTCTGCCTCTTCATCTTCAGAGCCCAGGTCCGCGCCAATGTAGTTCCCGAACTCGTCGTAGTCCTCAAATGAAACCATGGTAGAGCACTGAAAGCGTCGTGATCGTAGCAAGTAGCAGTGGAAAAGAATGAATTTCGAACTCCGGTTATTAGGCACTTTGCTAATCCTACTAGCTTTTATCAATGACCATCCGATCGTAATCAGGCCTTGGACTATCGTTCGCCATGTCTGCATTGTCCGACGAAACACTAAGAAAGGTGGAATTCCTCTGTGTATCCCCGCCCAACTTCATGCTTACTCGTCACCGAAGATCCTAGTCCAAATTCAACAAACCGCAGTCCAATCACAGCGTGCCCTGAACTTGGCGAAGCAACAATGTGCTACCAAGGAGCGTGAACGTCGAATCGTCCAGTTGACAATTGGTGAAATAGCAACCATCGAAGGAGATGTTCATTTGTACAAAGGCGTAGGAAAGATGTCAGTTGTCTTCATTCAGGAACCAGGACGATGAATAACTAGTTGCCCAGGTTCATGATGGTACCCCAGAAAGCCATGGAACAAGAATTGAAGGGACAGGAGAAAGAATTGACGGACGATATCAACAACCTGAACAAGAAGGTTACTTCGTGCGTTCTGTGCTGATCCATCGGCTAACATGCACTCTGTCTCTTAGTCAAAGTTTCTCGAGAAGCAGTTCAATGATGCCCAAGCTCAGCTACGTGACATCGTAGGTGCCTTACATGACCTACGTCGTTGGTGGCTAACCAAAACATCCCTGACAGTTCCACCATTGTCCAAAACAATAGTAGTTCGTTTAAATCATATATTTGCTTGAGAGAAAGTGCTTCTACACGAATTAAGTCGCATTGACCGGGAGATTTATGCCTCGATTGAGCATATAGATCATACAGATGACCTACGGTGCGTGGTCTCATTTCTCCACAATGAACCATTACAGGAGAAATCATATATAGCTGCTGTATGCACCGCAAGACAGCTGGGCTGTAATCAATGATACGCCAGTGCACGCCGTTCAACTGGAAATTTGTGGGTACTGATGCAGGTCTCCCAGTCCCTGGTTGCAAACCACTGTACGTCCCGGAAAACGACGCACTCGTCCTTATGCATCGCCCATCCGCTTGTCTGGCATGTCTGAAGCAATATTGTCACCCTTGTAGTTGGCTATCAAATCTGGATAGACTTGCCTTGGAACAATACCACGCAGTCTTGCATCGTGCGCATTTCTTTATGTTCGCATCCGCTCTCCCACAAACCTCACACTTCGCAGCTCTGTCCCTCTCGAAAATCGCCTTGCTTGTTTTGAGCATAACTTCTAGTGTGTAAGGGAACACCTTTATACGTGCATTTTCTTCCAGTCTTAAACCGGGCGGGCTAAACGCAAAAGTGTGTTGTGTGGCATAAAGCACCGCGATGGTACTCCCAGGAGTACAGAGTGCCTGGAACGTGGCGCCACGATCGTCGGTGTGGAATGCAACCAGGATTTCGTGCCCTCTCCTGTCCTCTACCTGCAGCATGAGGCGCACCAGAACACCACTACTGAGCACCCTGCCGAGAAAACACCAGTGCTTTCCCGGTTTTGCAGACGAGAAGTACGCGTCATTTATATCGAACTCGAGGGGTAGATTGAAGAATGTAGGGAAGGTATTCGGATTATTGAGGTCGGAGGTGGACAGAGGTACCATTGGTGAGTTATCCTGTTATATGGGTGGTAGAAGTGCTGGCTTTGATCAATTTTGCATCCATCTTTATATATGGTTCGTGCGATGGCTGACTTCTGCATAGAACGTTCTGGCGCCAACATGCATGCATAAGGCAGTGAACCTCAAGGCGACGCCGAGATTCTTGAATTCATAGCGAGAAATTCCCACTGTTTGGCGCCCACTGAATGCAAATACATGCCTCAATATCGCAACCGCTTTGATCACTCTAGGCTCCGCACTATGCCGTCATCTCCCTTCAGCATCCCCGAAAACTGTATTAAGCACGCTAGGAAGTGGAAACAAGATGCGTGTTGTTTTGCTTCCGGACGTCCTCATTGGGACTATTTCGATCACCAAGCCCTACTTCATTGATGCTGGCGCCTACCATAAAAACGAAGCCCTGCGTTACATTTGGCGCTGATCAGACTCCATAGCTGCCACAGCAAGCGCCTGGAGACCGGGTGGCGAATCAAAGATCAGGGGTAATGGGACCATGACCGCGCGGGATCCACGAGCATTTGAATGACGAACACAGAATCTCCGCTCTGCACGCCATGCCGGCGTTCCTTATGTGAACGACCAAACACGGAGAAGGCACTCACCTTGACCCAAGCCTTCCATTCTGGTCGGTGACCCAAGTGCCTCATGTATGCCTTACGTCAAGGATGTATTGAGATCATAGGAGTCACCGCGGCGTCTATCCACAAACCGTAGTCGGCGTTATGACTCTAACGCCCCTTACTCTCACTTTCAACGGGCAGTTTCAGTCGGAGATGCATGTTCAAAGCTACTCTACAGATTCGGAATCAATAATTTGTCTTCCAGGTAGTATGTTTTGGGATACCCACCCAACTTTTCCCGTCTCAGGAATACGACCATGCCGCCGCCGTCGGGGACACCGCTGGTTGTATGACAGGCATAGAAAACGCCTCTGAGGAGAGCCGAATACGTCGTGTCGAGGGTGGAGGCGTGGCAGAATGGGGGCCGGATCTTGTGTGTCCCTCCATTTCGTCTCGGATCGTTCCGATGCTGCATTTCCACTCCAGCCGCAGCCTGGAGCTCGTTACTGACATATGATAGCTCACTCGGCGGCGAGTCCAAATGTAGTTCAGTTGTGGCACACCTGCAGAGCACAACGCGCGGCGCAATGCAGGAGGTTACTGCTAAGACAAGGGGCACTATTTTCTTCATACCGCCGTTCTGAGGTTGATCGAGATCAGGATTCTCGCAACGGAAGCCATTCCGTCGTTTCCATTGCGTATCAGGTATGCTTCCATCTCTCCTTGTAATGCATTCTCCATCATGAATGGCAGAACCGATCTAGCAAATTTACTATCTCCCACGGCATGTTGTTGATTTTGTGCTTGCTTGACTACTTGTACCTATCTCAGTCTCAAGCAAGTCGACACTGCACTCGGCGTTGTTCCATGCGTGGAGGATACGGACGACCCCGCTCAACTTGCTTGTGGTTCACTGGTTGTACCAATAACAACTACAACATCGATAGCAGCGGACAAATGAGTTAGACTTTGGTTGTGTTCTTTCCTGCCTGCCTTGCCTGTTCGCGCAACAATTTGCATATTGCACGCTAGCCACCATGTAGTGGATTCGGGTCTCCTCCGAGAGTAGTGGGGCCCCTGCAGACGACGTCTGATGTAGGCGGCTCCGCCCACTTTATGCGTGCAAAGCATGAAGTTATGTTGAGGGAAGGTCCAATGGCGTTGGCCCAAATATTCCAATGCTCAGGTCGGTCTTATCATTCGGTGGACTAAATTGGGGCTCACCTTTTTCAGCGGAACTGGACTTGTAGATGTTCAGATAATCGTATCGGCACGATGTAAGTATCTTGTTGTGCACACCAACTTTGACGGCGGTTCGAGTCGATGTTCGTGTTCAGCAGTATCATGTACCTAGTACCGAATGAGTTCAGTGCAAACTAAAATGACATGTTGGAAACTGTTCCTACAATGACCATCGCCTCACGCGAACTCCAGCAAGTGGTACTACGTACTCGTCCGCCGTGCAAATCCCGCCGTCTGCTCGGCGTGTCGACTAAAAGACAATTTCTGATCACCTTTCTTCTCAAGCCATGGAACTTTTTGCTTGACTCATCGGGGCAAGTCACTCAGGCCATACATAGTACGCACGTCAAGTACTGTGCCTCAAAATCTTGACAGAAAATTCTAGCGCATCGACGTAAGCGATGATCATGGGTCATACCGACGGGAGGCCGAAACCGACCCAGCTTCACGAGACTCACTTTCGAATGGGAATCTTTCCGACTCGTCGTGGGAGCTTGCTGCTGTCTTGAAAGAATCGTACGATACCGGTTCGGGAGCCTCGGGTTGTTTGTATCTCTTCGTCTTCTTCGAGGTGAGTTCCAACTCTGTTGGTTGGCAAGATATTCATGTTCAGATTGATCAGAGAAGCGTTGTTTTTTACAGTTTTAGCTGCACTAGGATATGTTGCGACAGCTTCTTGTGCGTGCTGGCTTGTTCAGCCCGGATGCTCCTGGGGACTCCAACGAGCTGAGCGAAGAAGAGTTCAAGCTCCCCAAGATGACTTCCCTGGTCATCATGATCACCTACAACATAATTATGCAGGTACGCAATTACGCCATATTAGTACATGGCTCCATGGTGTAACACCTTGCCGGCGAAAGCTCGCCTTCTTCATTCTTATTCCTTCCTCAAGCAAGTATGCGGAATACTTGGGCGGAAATGCAACCTTCTCTGGTGTTGTCATCGGTATACCCACCTTGTTTAGTGGTATAGCACTCATTCCAATGACGAGATATGACAGAGGTAGACTGCATCCGCCTTCATTTCGGAGCCAGAGTTTAATGTTAACGTTGATCCGTCTATAGGAAAATATGCCACGGCATTGCATATAGGATGCTTTGCGGGCATCCTAGGGCAGGTCACATATGCAATCGCATATCGCGCCAATTTCCTGTACTTGATCCTCATCGGACGATGCTTGACCGGTGTCTCACTCTCGGGTTTCATGTACTGCAAACGGTACTGCACGGATCCTTCAATCGTCGGAATTCGCCGTCGGACGATGCTTTCTGGCTGGTTAGTGATTGGACAAGCTGTAGGAATGACCCTCGGTCCGTTCCTCGGCGGTTTATTGTACAAGGTTGGATTCAGCAGCGCGACCTTCAACGGATACACCAGTCCTGGTTGGATTATGGCTTGCTGTTATGCAGTCTTCTGGTTGATTGTAGCCAGATATTTCGAAGACGTACCCACGACGGAGACGAACTTGGAGCTTCGCGAAATAACAGCGCCTGCCCCTTCCATCGAAGAAAAGAGCAAAATCGGAGACTCAGTGCTGCTTCCACCTTCTGCTCAGAGTACCCACCCCCCATCACTAGAAGAATCGCTCACAACCCACTTATCTCATATCACACGCCCGCAGTGGAGCGTCATTGCCTGCATGTGTTGGTTTTCCATGTTATGCTTCTTTATCCTCGGCTCCTGGGAGGCAAACCTCCCTGTCTTCGGCACTGCAACTTCTACCCTCAACTGGTCCCCCTTTGCAGCAGGGAACTTCATAGCGCTGGGCGGAATCACTTCATTCCCATTCATTCTTGCGAGTATGCTGTTCGCACGTCGTATTCAAGATCGACATCTACTCGCTTTCGGGACCGGCCTGGGTCTCTGTGGGCTTTTGATCTTCATTTCGCTTCTCGCCACTAGTAAGGTCGTGTATGGATCGCTATTTGCATGTTGGTGGCCCGTTGCCCTCGGCTTTAATCTCGCCACGACTGTGACACTCAGTGTGTTGAGCAAGCAACTCCCTTCTGACTGGAATAGGCGTGCTTCTATGGCGATTCAATACTCCAATTACGTTGGTCGAATAACTGGAGCTATCTGGGGTGGGTCGGGTGTCGCCGTTGGAATGGAAAATTTCGTGGGGCTAGAGATAGGGCTGGTTGGTATTGGGGGGGTTCTCTTCACGGCGCTTTGGCGGAATCTCAAGACGAAAACTGGCTAGATGAATATTTTCTTTGTACAGATAGATGTTTTTCTCCGCACCAGGCAGCTTTTCAACCCCCACCCTGTGTGCTCCCGTCGGTGCGGCAATATATACGCTTCCATCGGGTTACTCTCCATTGTTCTCAGCTGTTTGCGCAAGTAAAGCGGAGATTGATGAAAGGGAACCAAGGTTAACTACATGCGGTTAGGGTGAGTTGTGGTACTCCGAGGACGTAAAAGTCCGAACGTCCTGCAACGGTCGTCGTCTAAAGCAAGCAAGGAATCTGAGCTGTATATGTATATGAAGGTTTGGACGTTGAAAGCTGACAACATTTAGAGCATGAACCGAGTGGATTCGAACGTAGTCGGCGCCGTGTGTCTGGTGTCTATGGTCCCTTGGGCCCCAGGTTCCAGGGGTGAATTCATCAAACTGTGCGGATAATTTAGGAATCTGTGATAACGCTATGCATGCGAAATCCATCAAAAAACGTGTACTCTTTCACTATATACCGTTTCGTCGATGGAGGTTTCTGATCAGAAAGGGCACGACACAGATCCTTTCAAAAATAAGTTTCTTATCGGACGTGGATGTGTCATTTCAAAGTAATCACGGAAAACCCCATGAGATATTGTACTGCCTCTACCAAACATTGAAACCTATCAACATACTGTGACTAACTTGGTTATAGTGATTGGCACTGTCAACATGACGCCATTGATAGGCGCTCAGACGTACGAGTCTTGAAGAACAAAATTTGTGGATGGAGTTAATGCGGAAAGGAATATGTGTTGCAGCGAGGTTGGTCCTCGTCGAAGTATGAATTGGCTGGTAACTCCCGTCCCATATTGGTGGGAATACATTTTAGATCCTTCATCAGCTTGGCGACCTCGTCCCACTGCTGTCGGGATGGGTCTAGTACGAATTGAACAAGGATGCGTAAGATGCGGTAGCCCACGTCCGAGTCGCTCGAGGCAAGGTGTGGTACTTGACAGGCATACTTAAGCCAATGAAGCGCCGGGAGTTGAGTCCAATAGAAACACTCGGTTGAAGGATCATTCAATGGACCATGGGAATCTGATGCACGATCCTAGTAGTCGGAGAACTGTAACGAGGAGACACCTGAGGACTCAGTGCAACATCCTTACTTGCCTCGTGCTCACTTCGTGGCAGTTGATATTATCATTGATGATCAACCTCTTGAGTAGGGAGCGACACAGTAAATGACTGCGTCTCTGAAATCGGAAAAGGGACACTGGTAGCGAGCGTTGTTGATCTACATATACCGATCCACGACTGTTCTGAGAAACATATCGTCTCTCGTACAATCTTGGATCGGAATTCATTTGATAGCACGATGACGGGATGAGTCCCTACGATACGAGTGGCATTTGCTCATTGGTGGGTCCACGAAGTTCAAAGCGCCTAGTCCCTTGATCCACAACTTGAAGGCAGTGTGGCACTGACCACTGAGTTTTATAACTTACGGATCATTCACCTTGCTGCCACCCACAACAGCCTACAACCAATTCAAATACTGGGTGTTTTTGGGTTACTATTAATCGCCATCGAAGGTTCAAGAAAACCATGCCAACGTGTGGAGTGATGCCATCTCAATATTGTTTCATTAATGTGGCAGCGTCATAGATAGAATTGAACCAACTGGGTGACGAGGTGAAAGAGACAACTATCATTAAGATCATTTGTTGTAGTTTTTTGCTGGAAATTCACGCTTTTGTGAACCGCTATCGCGTGAAATGGCAACCCGGAATGCTTTGTATCCTCAGCCGAGTCAAAAGCTCAGCTCAACCTCACAGGCCCATCAAAACCGCGACCCTTTTTTTGTTGGCCGGACAGCTCGGAGTCGTCACTGACCCCTTGCCGCAGGCGTTTCATGATGATTCTGTGCCTTGCCATAGACCTACAGCAGTGGCTCTTCAAACATTGGTTGAAACATTTGCTCCCTGACAGCCACAACCAAATGGGTATCTTGTCGACCTGTCGTGGGTGCTTGGAAGCATATCATGGATACATGTTCCGAAGAACTCGGCGTGTTGTTTGTACCTCTTCGTCTTCTTAAGGTGAGTCTCAACGTTGACCTTACTTGGTCAAAACATCCGTATTCAGGCTACAGCCTTAGTTTCACCAGGATATGTTGCGACAGCCTCTTGTGCGTGCTGATTTGTTCAGGAGCAATGCTCCTGGTAACTCCAACGAACGGGGTGAAGAGTTCAAGCTCCCCAAGATGACTTCCCTGGTCCTCATAATTACCTACAACATGTTGCTGCAGGTACGCAGTCATACCCTGCTAGTATGCGACCCCATGGCGTGACGCATTTTCTGGTGAAAGCTCTCCTTCTTCATCCTGATCTCTTCCTCGAGTAAATATGCGGAATACTTGGGCGGAAATGCAACCTTCTCTGGTGTTGTCATCGGCATACCGTCCTTATTTAGTGGCATCGCACTCATTCCAATGACGAGATATGACAAAGGTAGACCACGTCCACCTTTGTAGCCGAAATCCAATGTTAACGTTGATCCATATGTAGGACGATACGCCGCAGCATTGCATATAGGATGCTTCGCGGGCATCCTAGGAAACGTCGCATATGCAATCGCATATCGTGCCAATTTCCTGTACTTGATCCTCATCGGACGGTGCTTGACCGGTATCTCGTTCTCGAATCTCATGTACTGCAAACGATACTGCACGGATCCTTCAATCGTCGGAATTCGCCGTCGGACGACACTTTGCAGTTGGTTAGTGATCGGACAAGCCGTAGGAATGACCCTCGGTCCGTTCCTCGGCGGTTTATTGTACAAGGTTGGATTCAGAAGCGCGACCTTCAACGGATACACCAGTCCTGGTTGGATTATGGCTTGCTGTTATGCAGTCTTCTGGTTGATTATAGCCAGATATTTCGAAGACGTGCCCACGACGACGGAAATGAGCTTGGAGCTTCACGAAATAGTAACTCTCACACCTTCTGTCGAAGAAAGGGGCAAAACCGGAGACTCAGTGCTGCTTCCACCTTCTGCTCCGACTACCCGCTCCCCATCACTAGAAGAATCGCTCACAACCCACTTATCTCACATCACACGCCCACAGTGGGGCGTCATTGCCTGCATGTGTTGGTTTTCCATGTTATGCTTCTTTATCCTCGGCTCCTGGGAGGCAAACCTCCCTGTCTTCGGCGCTGCATCTTCTACCCTCAACTGGTCCCCTTTTGCAGCAGGGAACTTCATAGCGCTGGGCGGAATCACTTCATTCCCATTCATCCTTGCGAGTATGTTGTTCGCACGTCGTATTCAAGATCGACATCTACTCGCTTTCGGGACCGGCCTGGGTCTCTGTGGGCTTTTGATCTTCATTTCGCTTCTCGCCACTAGTAAGGTCGTGTATGGATCGCTATTTGCATGTTGGTGGCCCGTTGCCCTCGGCTTTAATCTCGCCACGACTGTGACACTCAGTGTGTTGAGCAAGCAACTCCCTTCTGACTGGAATAGGCGTGCTTCTATGGCGATTCAATACTCCAATTACGTTGGTCGAATAACTGGAGCTATCTGGGGTGGGTCGGGTGTCGCCGTTGGAATGGAAAATTTCGTGGGGCTAGAGATAGGGCTGGTTGGTATTGGGGGTGTTCTCTTCACGACACTTTGGCGGAATCTCAAGACAAAAACTGGCTAAATGTGTCTTCTTTTTTCTTGCACGAATAGACGTTCTTCTCCGGCCATGATGATGAGAGTCAGATGCGCATGAGTCAAGGGCATGTAAATATGTAAAAGTCCGTATGCTTGGCAGCGGTCGTCGCCCCCACAGCCGGCAAACAGTTGGAGCCAATTAGATACCAAACTGATCTCTGAACGCTGATAACATTCTAGTACAAACCGAGTGAACGTAACCGGTGAAGGTCTGGCAATTGGTGACTTCGCACTCCCGTAATGATTGCAACACGTGTCATTTCCATCGGTCAAAGGAAGTTCCTGATCTTTCGAAAATGGGGTTCTCATCTTGCATACCATCCGAAAGCGACTCTTACGGGTGGGGTGCTTATTGTCGTCTGGCAGTGCGGCCGTACAGGGACTAACTTGGTTATAGTGATTGGCAAGTCTGCACCGTACCACTGACATGGCGCCGCCGAAATCGATCATTGATGAGAATCATTTAATGACTCACCATGGGAAGACCCAGGCAGTCGGAAGACCGCGACGAGACATTTAGAGACTCGGTAAGATATTCTAGCGCTGCGGCCTACCTCGTGGTTGTCAATATGAGCGGCATCGTTGAACAATAACCAACCTCTCGAAGGGGATAGACACAATAACTGGCTGTGGCTCTGGAACCAGGAAGGGGACGCTGGTGCCGGGCGCTCAAATCTGCATGACGAGAAACAACACAATACACCTATGTACCTGGGAAAGATCATCATGTGCACACAAGGTCATCCACGAACGGCCGAGGTTCGAAACTTATTCACAAGATGTTGGCACGATTCCTTGCGATGTAAGCACGACCTTCGCTCGGTGGCAGCCTCGTGAACCTTGAAGCGCTCGGGAATCTTGATTCAGTGAGCGGTTGATAATGACCATTCACCTCATTGGCACCCACACTCTCCCTGACATCAATTACAAGAATGCTGAGCGCTGTCGGACTACTATTTAGTAAATGCAACCAAAATAAGTGATTCATACCAAACGGCGGAGTGAGGTTGTACGGTAATTATTGCTTCATTCGATGTGCATCATGTGGCGGTATCAATGAGGTACTATGGACAAATCTGAGCGCAACAGGGTCGGTACCCTGTTGATAGGTTGCTGTAGCTGCTGCGCCGACACCTAAGCACAGGTATTTTGAGATAAACGCCCGGGTTTCAGTCGGCATGGTCACTGTTTGTTACTTGTAGTATGATGGCGTAAAGTCACCCAGCGCCGCGAGTGGGAATTTCAAGTGCTTGAGGTTTCCATTATTGTTCAACTGCTCCCTTTTACTTAGCCCTGGCACCTGGCCGACAGCAATGAGAGAGATCATCCATATTCAAGCTGGTTCGCTCTCAAACTATACCGGAACCCACTACTGGAATACACAGGAGAGCTACTTTGTCTACGATGAAGACGACATCCCCATAGTAACTGATTGTAACATCTCATTCAAAGAGGGGCGTGATAAACACGTACGTGTGTGCCAACCTGTCCTGGTAGTGTGTCACCTACACCCAATTCGCAGAATCAGCCTACTCTCTGCCCGAGGCTCCTTGCTTTTGATCAGAAATGTGCGAGTGCTTTTTGCAAAGAGCAATTCAGGCATTAGCTCACGTACCATGACTTTGTAAAGCAAATTTTGGCACACTTGCAAGGGATTCGCGTCAGGAAGAGGCTCTGACTTCGCCGACAACTTGGTGAGTTCGCCGAGTCCCGTAGCACGACGGCCTCGTTCTTCCTGTCGTGACAGGCACGGGGGTGTAGTTCGTCATGAACAAGAGCGAATCCCCCAGAGCGAATACCATTCCCGTCTTGACCTTGAGGGTAACAGTGAACAAGCGGAACCAATCATCACAACGAAGATCAGATACTGGTCCGATTTCAGTCGTGTCTTTTTTGATCCCAAGTCGATCCAGGCAATTCCGGGTGTACCAGAACTTGTCGAAGGCGATTGGAATGCCAGTCGCGAGACCTTTTTTCGGTATGACGATGTACGTATATTGCGATATTTATCGTCCTTCGGTTAAGGGATTGGGCAGAATGCAGAACTAATGGATGGGTCCCTCCGCCTCCTGGTGGAGGATTGCAACAATTTCCAGGTGAAGGGGACTAAGACGTCTGCGAATGAGGATTAAACAACGAAATTTATTGCATAGGGAGTACAAATGATCCAGGACACCTCGACTTTCGGTGGTTTCTCAGATTCCTTGTTATCTGCCTTCCGCGAGGAGCATCCAAAAGCCACGATCATGACGTTTGCTTGTCTTTCAAGCATCAGCCCGCTCGATGCCAACATCGGAGATGTGAGCTGTCATAATTACCTGATGCATACACCCATCCAACTCTTCTGGTCCAAAGTCGTCCCAGATAAAGCAAGTTCTCAACGACATCCTCTCATTACGAAGCCTCGCCGAGTTTTGCGATCTGACTGTTCCGATTTTATCCCCTCCTCTCTGGGAAAATAGTGGTTGGTTTTCTGGACATGATATTGATGTTCGTTCCCGCCGTGTTGTTACCTCAGAGACTAAATAGCAACAGAGCAAATCTCTCTACCAATCCTCCGCAATTCTATCAACTCACATCGAAACTGCAACCCTTCCGCTGAGGTAATGCATACATATATCTTTTGTAGCTTTATCAGTTAAGCGTCGATAGGTTGAAGGGTGGCTTGGATGACCTTCAAACAATTGTCGCACATCTGAATTGGAGGAAGTCGTCTCCATTTGCCGTGCTCCGTGGCACATTGTATCCACAGGGATTTTCTACCGAAAATCTTCAGGATCTTGCAAGCTTATCCTTCCACTCCGACGTTAGTTTTGAGGATACGTTACGCTATCGATTATTGAGTTCATCCTAGGGTCGAGCACTTTTTGCAAGACGGGATGTATCCCGTGGGTTCTCCCAGGATGAAGTAGCAGCCTACAATGCGTGGAGTAACACACATGAATTGAAACAACCACTATTGATGTGGTGCGCAGTTTCCCCGTCCATGTCGCACAGTCTAAACTGGCACCGCGCTGGGAAGGCACCATCTACCGAGCTACCCAATCCCCACTTCTTTCTCTTCGATCTTTCCAGACGCTCGACCCAAGGCACTCAAGACGATATCTTCGTTATCGACCTCTCCGTCCACTGGAGGTCACATATCTAGCTATGCCCGTTTCGTGGAGAGTGCAGCGAAGCGGCGCGATAGCGCACTCTTAGCGATGGGACTGGAGGATGACGAGGTGAAGGAACTTGTCAGCACCTTGTGGGATAT
Source organism: Butyriboletus loyo (assembly GCA_038093515.1). Lineage (NCBI taxonomy): Eukaryota > Fungi > Basidiomycota > Agaricomycetes > Boletales > Boletaceae > Butyriboletus > Butyriboletus loyo. The sequence continues at coordinate 187,695 of JBBPSI010000018.1, read as the reverse complement.
TGTAGACGAGTATGGCGAAACCTAGGACGGCGGTGGTGGGTGAAGATGAGGTGTGATTGCGTAAAATCCAGTGGATTGGAAACCAGAGTACTTCATGAACACAGCAAGACCGTGTTAGTAGTGACGGGGATGAAATTGGAATGAAATGTCTGCATGCATGCAGTCGGTGAGGGACTCAACAGCCTCATGCATTCATCAATCATGTCCGACATTGACTACGTCGAGCTTTCCAGAGTCCAACGCCAGTGCGTATCCCGGATGTAGCCCACAAAGTTTACTCCTTGGGCTGACTGGCGGGTCGATTTTGATTTTGGAAGCGCTACCAGGGCTGGCACTTGATGCTGCTACTCCAGCCTGCCACTTTGGTAGGGGCCGCAGATAATCATGAAGAAAGTCGCCCGTCCTTTCAAATACGCAGTACACACAGACTACAGTGACTTGAACATGAACACCGTTAACTAGCGGTTCATGAGTCTCAACGTTTGGTCACTCAACAGCCATGCATGTCTGAATCCGTGGTCAGAGTTAAACATTTTTTTCACAGTAAACGGCGCTACGGCGAGTCACCCAACTATCGGGTGCGACGATGCCCCATATCGAACCGGATCCGTCAAGCAATGACAGGCAACTTGAAGGCAAAACCGCTCAGATGCCGTACATTTTTCAGCAAAAATAGACGAGGCACACTGCGCTCTATTACCTACAAGAGGTACATACTTGGACCCAGATTCATGGGCCCGAACTAGCGTATCTCGCTTTCGCCAGCTCGGGCTTGATCTTGTCCATCGACGTGGCCGACTATTGCTAGAATGGACCTCAAGCAAGTCGTTCTCCAAACGGTTGAGGAAAGCGTTTCGAATCCTCCTGACGCATCTCAAGGCGGTCACACTGATGAGGACGTGCACACGAGCCCCAATCTTGCAGGGGATGCGGTCACTTTGGTTGTGCAAACGTGTTCGGGCAGCGTCGGGGTAGATGAACTCGAAGCCCGTACGGAAGGATTGTTACCATCTATTGCACCTGGTGGACTTCAAGGTGAAGTACACGCTGTCCCTCCGCCCTCGGATTACCATGTTCCCACCAACGGAAATCCGGTGATATCGCAGAAGTCGCTTCAAGGGCCGAGTATCACCATTGAGCAGGAAATCGAAACGTCAGCAGGAAATCCTATAACTCTTGTCGGTAATGTGGCGAACACTGCTGCGATTAGCTCTACGAAGGACATCAAAGGCAAGGCACAGGTTTTGGTACTAGCTAGACTGCGCTCCATCGTTTTCGTTTACGCTGCCAAGCTTCCCATTGTGGGCTCGTACTTTGCCGACACAAAACTTGCCGATGAACCAAACGTCAATACGATCGCTACAGAGACAACACCTTTACTGGGTGCCCTTCACGATCCCAAAGCTTTCGCGACGAAACAGGCCGAGGGATTACTTCGCCGCCTGCTATCCCCTCTGCTGAGTCGTCTCCCTGATGTCGATGCGCTAGATAATGTGGAATCGGACAATTATGGGCCGTTTTTCATGATTCTTGTAGAGTGTTACGTTCTTGCAAAGGATGGTGGTGGATGGTTATTGTAAGCACGCGACTCTATACATGATCCTTGCATTAGACTAAATCATGCTGAAGCATACACTTGCAAGAGCATTCACTCGTGATAGCACCTACGGTATCCTTGGGACATTTGTCAACCACCGATCTTGCTGCGAGCACTATCGGCACGGCGGTGGCAAGTGTAACGGGATATAGCATCATCCAGGGCTTTATCAGGTCAGTCGTGAACGCGCTACTCTCGATCATCTCTTGGCTACCTTGTCAATGGGTTCTAATTCTATTTTTCAGCTCATTGGACAAAATCCTCGCGAGCGCTCCGAATCGTCGCATCGCGAAGATTTCCTGTGCACAAGCAGCAGTAGTCACTGGCGTTGTCTTATTTGTGAGTGCAAATCTTTGTTCGATTCCGGCGAAGATGCCGACTCGATGTCATTTTTTTCTTCAGCCAATCACCAATCTCTGGGCCATTCAATCTGCTACCCTTTTGCAGCGACTTGGCCAATCGCCAGAGGTCGCTGCCCCCGCGAGCAAGTTCCTCCAAGTCACAGCTGCAGGACTACCAGGATACGCGATTGGCGAAATATCGAAGTAATTTGGTGTATTCTCTTCGAGATCAGTGCTGAACCCCGTAACAGGCGATATCTGACCTCTCAAGGTGAAGCAATTTGTTTAGTAACAACTGTGTTGTGCTAACGTCGACTCCTGTATGAAGGGCTCTCCAAAGTGCACACGCGCATCCTTTCGACTACTGCGCCACTGAACATGGTTTTGAATTATCTTCTCGGTGAGATACCATCTTATGGATTGTTGGGCCGCCTAGACTGAACGATAGTCTACGTCGTATTTCTCAGTCGATGGGCCGATACCTGCCCTTCGGTTAGGTTTCGCTGGAGCTCCACTGTGCACCGTCCTGAGTCACAATGCCCTTGCCATCATGATGATTATTTATATTGTCCAGCGAGCGATACGAGAAGAGGCGGAATACCTACGTGGACTTAATATTGTCCCCGACGAACCTGTCAGTGTAAACAGGAACTCTGGTCGTCTGACAGGCGGCAATCACGTCCCAGAACCACCGCAGGATACTACACAAGTCACATTTTTCACTGGTCTAGGAACGCTGGTTTTTGCAGGTGTATCCGGCATTTTGAAGAGCGCATCTCAGCTCTGGTCAAAGGATTTCGGAGGAGGTGAGTCCGTGGTTTTCGAGTCCTTTTCTTCACTCCCGACAATATTACAGTCGTTGCAAGCATGTGTGATCTTCACGTGTGCCTACGGTGAACGTTGCTAAAACATCGCTAGGCTCGGTCCAGATGCTCTCGCCACGCAGGCGGTATTACTCACGACGGCCACGACGCTATACCAGGCTCCAAAAGCAATGAGTAACGTCTCATCCGACCGGTAATGAAACTTCAATATGGCATCACCTGTGCAGGGCTGAGTCACCCCACCAGGATCAAAAAGTGGATGACTAAAGGTGACGTACGACGTGCCAAGATCGCAGCTTCCGTCGCGTTCGTCGGCACATTGGGAGGGGTCATCGTCATCAGGTTTGTCTCGTGAAGGATCCACGGACCGGAAGCGCTGACACTGACGCCTTTCGCTAGTAATATCCTCATCGCATTTGCGGCGTCTTGGGGACGGTTGTTTAACAATGATCCGAGTGAGTACAGACGTCAAGCTCTCCGCCAGTTCCTGGACAACTCAAACGTGATTCGCAGTCATTCTTCAGAGCGTGTCTGCGCTATTGCCCGTCATAGCTGTCTTTCAGGCTGTTCAGGGCATCGGAGCGTGGGTCGACAGTTCGCTTGGGGCTCTGGGAAAAACGGCTGTATTTCCTTCACTCAACGCGAGGTGATTTGTTCACATCTTCCTACCACAATTTTTCAGAACAGTTTCTGACATATCCATGTCAGTGCGGACTACTTTTTAGGTTGGTATTTTTATTCTTATTTTTTTGGTCATGTGTTCGTTGAAGAACTAAATGATGGATTCGTGTGTATTCCTGCAGGTATCCCTCTTGGGATGTATCTTGCCTTTCCGAAACAATGGGGACTCGCTGGTTTGTGGGTTGGCTTGACTGTCAGTTTAGCGTACTCCTGCTTGGTAGCCACGATTGTGCTAGTGAGGACCAACTGGAAGAAAGCTGTAGGTGAGAGGGGACAGAATGCTCCAAGCGGAGAGGGTGGAGTTCAACCCACCATCGAGCCGAGAGGCCTTGGTGCTCTTGTCTGAGTTTATCGCCCGCACGATGCGTAATTTATCCCTTGTGTGCTGCTTCGTGTTTATGATCCATATCTTCGTTTCCCACATCCTATACATGCCGAGGAAAAAAAAAAGAGCATAGAAGCCATGAATGCGTGATTGCATTTAGGGGGAGATGAATACAACGACAGATTATCTTGTGTTGTAAGCAATATTAAACCAAGTGAGTTCTGTGGACGATGCAAAAAAAGTGTTCGTTACGACGTGGATGTATATATGAACAGAATAAAGAAAAAGTAAAGGAAGGTGAAACATGTGATCAAGCGACGTGAAGCAGGCATCAACGGATGCGCAAGGACGACTCGACGCCGAGGCTATAGAAGCGCACTGCCTTCCTGACCGGATGCAACGAGCTGATGCCAGTCTTGGCGCCAGTCCTGCATCTCTGTTCTCAGTTTCTTGTCGGTCAGGAGCTGTTCTATCCAAGATAGAAAGACGTCATCATCTTCCGGAAGGAAGAAAGACGATAACAGCGATAACACGGTTTCAAAGTTGGCCGAGCTCGACGTGATGTGATCTGTATGACTCGACGAGGTAAGATTCTCTGGTTGTCACGCGTGGGCAAAGACATTACCTCGGTATGTCCAAACGATGGCAACGGCAACGGCGATAAATACGTCAGGACCATCTAACAGGAACGCGTCCCATAATCGCAACTGTGTCTGGAAGGGTACCGAATTGGCGAATAGGGTGATATACCACTTGGTAGCATACGACGTCGTTGAGATCATATGCTTTTTAAAAGCGGCATAGACATCAGGCATCTTGAGGTGCATGATTCGTTCCTGAACGTATATGGACTCCAAAAGGCCGGGGAAACCAGGTGAGAAAATCGTATGCATAGCATAGGCATCATGCAGGCGCGTCAGCGCCGCATAAACCTTCTCTGGCCCAAAGTAGCAGAGAAGAGTGGCAGCTATTGGGCCCATGCCCTGGACATAGCCGCACTCTTCACACCGCAGAGAAAATGAATGGAGAGCATGGAAGAGGTAGCGTTGGCTAAGGACATAGTATAAGCGTAAATACGATGAGGATAAGGTGCACTTACCCCAGACCATAGCGAGTCCGGAACAAGACGTGGCCGCTGATCGTCCTGGGGACATCGAGATCGATTTGTATGTCATAGCTTGATGGCTTCTCGATATCTAATCGATAACATTCCGCTAATCCGAGTACTTCACCGTAGCCTGACTTGGCATATGCATTCATGAGTACCTCCCACGCTGCGCTTCTCCACCGATCAGGTATGCCCTTGTAAACTCGTCGGCGCAACTTGTGTGCCTTTGACGCTCTTACGTTCCATGACTCAGCGTTCCCACCGCGATCACGGGAAGAGACCTGCATCATTCTACCCCACTTGGCTATTCGTTCGGCCTCCTTAGAGGGAGATGAAGGGGGCGGTAATGAAGTGACGGACATAGCCTGACTTGGAGCTGTTCTTGGCCCCGCAGTGACTGTGGAGAGGCGCCTAAGTAAGGGTGCTGACGGTAAGCGGACTAGACGATCATGTGAAGCAACGGTGAAGAAACCATAACTGATGATAGAATAAGCAATGAAAGGAGACAGAATGCTCCGTGGGTTGAGCTCACCGGTCCAAACTAGCAAGAACGTTGACCTCTTCAACAAGAAGGTCACGGGATTTCTCTGCCGGGCTGGATAGGGAAGTGTCGGCACGAAGTTCGGTGGGTCTGCTCACGCGCTGTCGAGCGCGGGTACGTTCGATACCGTCTTCGTATCCGTCACCTTTCACACCAGTCGCTTCGAGCTGCGCGTATGTACTGCGTACATGAAAAGAGTCCAAGTCTTCCCCTTCTGAAGGCACGAGAGACGTTTTGCTGGAGGGAAAACTGAGCTTTGAATGTTGTCTCGCGGTCGTGGAAGAAGAGGGTGTTTGAGCGGATTGAGGGGCGGCTAGGGAAGCGGATGGTTTGGGTGGTAGCGAATTTAAGGCAGGGTCAGGTAAGGGGGAATCAGACCGTCTGAGGACGGATGGAGGACGACTATGAGGGGGAGTGGGAAGTGAATTGAGCTGTAGACGGGGAGAGATAGGCTTTGAATCTGACTGTGAAGTACACGAAGTAACGGTGCTCCTAGGACGGTTCTGCCCGAAGGAAACGCGTGGTGAGCGTGGAGGGTGCTCGAGGGTGTCCGCTGGCACGGGAGAGCCATAGTGCGTGGACGTGCTAGCGTATTCGAGGTGAGCAGAAGAATCAGAGATGGAGGAGAGACATGTGCCCCCGTGAGGGTTCGGCAACTTGGATCGCGGTCGGAAATCAACATAATCACCGTTTGGAGAGTGCAGACTGGAGTGATTAAAGAAGCTGTTGTGGTAAGTGAAGCTATCACCGAGAGAAAGGTCGAGCTCTCGCGAGCTGTTCTCGAAGGGCGGGGCAGACCAGCTGGCGCGTTGTTCGTCGTTGCCGTACATGGAGTAGATGGAGAATATTGTAGTTTCAGATGGACTGCCCTCGTGGTCTGTGGGGGAAGTGAGATCAGGGAGTGAGGACACCGCACACGGTAGAGAGGGTGGTAGACGTTGCGACGGCGAGGGCAACGGCGAGGAAGAAAAGGAGGGAGCCTCCATAAAAAGAGGATGTGGGGAAGGAGAAAGAGTGAGAGTGAGTGAGTGGGAGGTCCCTTTCAACTCCACTTGTAGTACTTCTGCTGTGTACATCGCCTAGTAATATGTACATTCTCTACGCACTACCGTAACTCTCATTCTCACTCTTATTATACATTTGACCCGACCCAGTCCGAAGAAACACTGCTTGGCCCAAACTGCCAAATCGACACGCGATCTCTCAGCCTGTTGACATTTCGACGCGCTCGCGGCTTGGTTGCTTAGCCTCCATCCACAATGTGGGAGCGCACCCTCCAGGACCTCATCCGAGGTCTCAGGGCAAACAAAAACGACGAGGCCAAGTTCATCGCGCAGGCCAATGAAGAAATCAGACGTGAGATCAAGAGCAAGGACATGGAGCTCAAGGCTGGCGCAGTCATGAAGCTAACATATGTGCGTGTGTGCCCCTTCTTCGTCATCCCCTTCCGCGAGCTCATGCCATCCATCACAGCTCGAAATGCTCGGCTACGACATGTCCTGGGCGTCATTCCACGTCGTCGAGGTCATGTCTTCTCCCAAGATTCATCTCAAGGCCGTCGGGTATCTTGCCGCAGCTCAGTCATTCGACCAAGACACCGATGTCCTCATGCTCACAACAAACCTTCTTAAGAAGGTGTGTCCCTTCCCCTCTCTCCTCGCCCTCCGCGTTTATGATGTTAGGATCTGAGCTCCAGTCCCGCTGATGTCGCCATTACGTTAAATGGCGTCTCTGACATCGTCACAGCCGACCTTGCGCGAGATCTCAGCCCCGAGCTTACAGCGATGCTTTCACACTCCCGCCCACACATTCGCAAGAGGGCTGTCCTCACGTTGTATCGCGTCTGCGAGAAATATCCCGACGTCCTCCGACAATGCATCACCCGCATGCAGGAGAAACTTGATGATTCGGATTCAGGTCAGTTCATACTCGTTGCGACCTACATTCTGCTAACCTTCGACTCTCAGGCGTTGTTTCTGCTGCTGTCAATGTACTATGTGAACTTGCACGGCGAAACCCCCAAGATTACCTACCATTGGCACCCCAATTATTTCACCTGCTCACCACCTCATCCAATAACTGGATGCTCATCAAGATCGTTAAATTGGTCTGCTTACGTTTCCTGGTGGCCCCGGCCTTCGTACTTATGGAGTCTTAGTTTGGAGCCATTTCTCCTCATGAACCACGGTTGGTCAAGAAACTCAAACCTCCGATAACTGATTTGATCACTACCACCTCCGCAATTTCTCTTCTTTACGAATGTGTTCACACTTGCATAATTGGTAACATGCTCCAGGGATCTTCTGGCCTATCTCTCGCTCAAACCTGCGTCTCAAAGCTTGCTGCATTCCTTCAAGATGTGGATCAGAATCGTCGGTGTAATGATTTAAAGCTCTCGTGTACCTACTGATCGTCCGACCGAGCAGTCAAGTACATCGCCCTCCTTGCAATGGTCAAAATAGTACCTACTCATCCCGAATTGGTCGCAGAACATCAGGATACGATTCTTGCCAGTGTCGATGATGATGACATTAGTATCCGAATGCGCGCTCTCGATCTCATAACAGCTCTTGTGAGCCGTTTTCGCTTCCTCACATTCCAAACATCTCCTCATATAACATAGGTGACACGACATAATTTGCAATCCATCGTCCAGCAACTCTTGTCCCATCTTGTTCAGCCCGAAGGTCCATCTCTTCCTTCTGCAGTCCAATCACTCTCCCAACACGTCACGCCTTCCATTCCCTCGAAAGCCCCGTCTGCTCCCTCACAGTCTCCCGCTTACCGTCTCGTCCTTTCACAGCATATCATCTCAATGTGCTACAGCTCAACTTACGACCACGTGGTCGACTTTGAGTGGTATCTCTCCGTCCTTGTCGACCTCACGTATATCTCGAACGTGGACATTGGCACACAAATTCGCGATCAATTAGTGGATGTCGTTAGTCGTGTGAGGGCAGCGCGCGCTTATGCTGTCAAGTTGATGGTCAAGGTCCTCTCCGATGAGACACTTTGGTTGAATGCAGGCAAGCCAGGGAGTTGTTCCGAAGTTCTATGGGCCGCTGCATGGATATGCGGAGAGTTCTGCGAGTGCGTGTCGTATTCGGTGGTCATCCGCGTTGTCTTTTGACTCGACGGCGTCCACAGCGAGTTGCTGGCACCGGAGGAACTTTTACCTTATCTTTTGCATCCAAACGTCGCCTTACTGGACCCCGAGATCATTGCCGTGTATATCCAAGCCGCAAATAAGATCTTCGGGTACTGGGCCACCGAAGCTGCTCAACAATGGACAAACGACCTCTTGGAAAAGGTCAAGAGCGCTGTGGAAACAATGATCGAGCAAATGGATGAATTTGTCTCCAGCCCGCACATTGAAGTACAGGAGCGGGTAAGCCATACGTCGTCTGCCCGCACGCCGAAACACTAAACTCCCTACAGGCTGCAAACATTCTTCAATTGTTCACATTCATCAAGCACGATCTCGTGGGATATCGACCGAGAGGAGAAAATGGGTTGACGGATGCACTGACTTCTACTTTCGATTCCGTCGATGAACCCAGTTTCCCAAAGAGCTTGTATTTGATTCGGCCCCTAGTGTCGTCGTATGAACTTGGACCGGTCGCACCGGCAGCTCAGGCCAGCGTACCCGTTCCAGAAGGTCTCGATCTCGATACCTGGATTGTACCAGCGATGCAAGGACCCCTTGTCGATGACGAAAGTCACGAGATCGAGAAAAAGGTCAAGAAGAGCAAGAAGGGAAAGGAAAAGGAAACACCGAGCCGGACGAAGGTGAAGGGAGGCAAGAAGAAACGTAAGGAGGATTCGACCGTGGAAGAGCTTGTACCACAAGAACCAGAGGAGACCGCAGAGGAACTAGCAGAACGAGAACGGGTCAGTATTGATGGATCAGCGCTCGTGTGTTTGTATCTGACGCGAATTTAGCTCAGAGCGGAACGATTAGAGAGGATGAGGGAGGATCCATATTATATCACGGACGAACAACCAACGAGGACGGTTGTCGATGACGTTGACTCGATACCGGTGGTGCGTTTGGACGATCTGCCACCGCTGCTGCCCAAAGGTGATGCTTTTGATTCGCGAAACCTTGTCAAGCCCCCCGCACCACTGATGCGCGCTTGTATATTTAGAGGAATCCCGTCTGTTTGTGCTTCGGAGTGACACCTACCGGTCCGTACCACCCCGTTTTGTCGTGGAGAAGGAAGGCGAGATGCCAGAGGGCGTCACCCCGGAGCCGCCTACACCAGCTTCTCGACAGCAAACGCCGGGTTTGTTCGATCGTATATCGACGCCACCTCCGATGTTACCGTCATTCCAACAGTACGAGATGCCAGGTGAAGATACGCGAGCGAGCACACCAGAACCTATCAAGGTCACACGGGCAAAGAAGAAGGGCCCTTCGTCGACCAAGAAGAAACGGACGGTGAACCCGGACGGTTGATGGCTTGTCCTTGTCCGCGCGACGAGTTCCTCAAAAGTAGTGCACATGCCGCCCTTTAGCAAGTCGGTGTCTGGTGAAAGTTACATGATATACAAGTCAAGATGGGCACGCCCGGGCTGTTATTAATAGTACTACTTTCGCACTTGCTCGTAGGATAAGATGGACCGGGTATAATGCGTTCTGCTTCTGCGAACGCTCGTTGTAACGCGCTGAGTGCGACTCGTGCTTCTTGTGTTGATACACGAGGGAATAACTGAGGACAGCATGAGTGCACATGACCCGACAAATGAAGAAGATCACTTACCGAGGCTATTGCGGGTAAAATGACCGAATCGAGCATGGTGGTATCAGGCAACTCCTCGTCATCCTCCACGTCCCGCTTTCGCTCGACGATACTCACACCCCTGGGGTACGTGTCTGGATACTGGTCGTCATAGTTGTCTTCGTCCAACGGCTCCCGCTCGTGTGTCTCCTGACCATTATTGGTTACCGGGCCACCGCTCGGCAGATGTCTGACGGTCGATTGCTCGTACACGCTCGGAGCACGAGGGGATTGGGGTGATGATGGGAGTGGTGGAAGGTCGACCTTGGTCGACGAGCTTGAGGTGCGCTTGGTCGAGATGGAGGACGAGGACGTCGAGGTGTCTGCGCGGCCCGAGCCGTTCATCTCCCATGTTAAAGGCGGCCCCGAGACTTTGATCGAGCTGTTGGCACGCCCGATCGTTCGCCCAGCGTGTCGGACGGTCCCAAAATCCCACAAGTCCTCGGGGTCGCCGCTTGCGGGCCTGTCATATATACATGAAAACGTGAGAGATGGGTTTTGGAATTTGAACATCGCGTACAGATCCTGGGCCACAGCTTGTTCCTCTTCTTCAAGTCGTTCTCCTCCCTCGGCTTTCCACCGCTCATGACGTTCGATCAGCTCCGTGAGGTAATTCGTCTTCTTGGCCATCCGCACAAACTTGTGTTTGAGGAGTTCGCGGGCTGTTGGACGCTGTTGGACGACTCCGAGTTACACAAGGACACGAGATAAAACAGGAAAAGTAGAAGAGAACATGACACGTACATCACGCGGATCTCGTTGTAGACAATAAGCCACGAAATCTCTAAACGGTTTGGAAAAATAGCTATCCAGCTGTGGCGGAGGATTCTTTGGAATGAGGAAAAGAACCTAGAAATAACGTTCGGCGTGCCATGAGGACAGCGTCGTCAAAGGGTCATTCATTATCACGCACTTTCATGGGATGTAGCTCTGCATATGGCGGCTCGCCCTTTGCAAGCTCGATGGCGGTGATTCCGAGACTCCAAATGTCAGCTTTATGATCGTATCCGCTCTGTTTGATCACCTCTGGCGACATCCAGTATGGCGTACCAACAAAGGTGTTCTTCTTGGCGGACAGGGTTCCAGAAAGCTGTCCTGAGACACCAAAGTCTGCTAGCTTGACGTCTCCCGTCGCAGACAAGAGGATATTGGCAGCTATATCCAAAAGGTGCTCAGATACTGCGCTTGCGTTTGGAGTTGGTGATGTAAAGTACCTTTGATGTCACGATGAAGCTTTGCCTCTGTATGAAGGTAATCCAGTCCACGAAGAAGCTCGCGGACGATGATAGCAATGTACTCTTCTCTGAACACGCCAGGTTTCATCTAGTCAGCTACTGAGTAAACCACGTCTTCGACCAGACGATGATCATACCAGATCAGAGCATGAACCACCTGAACAATACCTGTATGCACGTGTGAGTGAGGAAACGATGCGAGGGCAGCGGAAACATACTCCATGACTATCCAGAGGTTGGATCCCTTGAGGAATGAACCATGGTATCTTGCATCAAGAAGCGTCGTATGTCAATCTCATCCAATCCGCACACATGTGACACAAACATGATCGAACGAACTTGGTTACGTGGGGAGAGTCCAACTGGGAAAGGATCTGTATCTCCTGCTGGATATCCTCTATCTCATCTTCCGCGCTCTCGAGGTCAATGATCTTGATGGCGACGGTTTTCTGGGTCCTCTTGTCATACCTGAGGGGAAGGATCTGGTACGAAGCGAGATAAGGAGAGACGAGAAGAAGACGCACCCTTTGAAAACCTCCCCGAAGGAGCCCTTCCCTGCACAGTGTATGAGTCGTCTGCCACTGGAAGGGATTGTAGGATTATACCGATCCTGTCTTGTTTCACGTAAAACTCTTCCGGGTCTTGATTCCTGGTATCCTAGAGGGATTTGATAAGATATGCATGCACTGAGGTCGCAAAGTCTTCCTCACCATGGTCTAGCGTGGTAGAAAGGATAGTGAAGTGCGTCTCGAGTTTTATCACGTTGCGTTGGGAGGCGCGATGGGTATCGCGATAATCGCAAGGGAAGGGACGTTCGACGTCGAGGAAGAGAAGGAAGGGAGTAGCCGATGCGACCGAGACCAGTGAACTCAGCGTGTCGTTGTACACTTGCTTGTTTTGTCATTTTCAAGTCGTCAGCCGCCGAGTCCGCACTCTGGACAAAGATCCATTAACTTTTCGCTACCCGATGTACAGGCTTGGCGTTGACTAGACTCCATTGTAATTTACATCCAGAACCAGTTCCTGGTAGACGACATACAAACGTCTCTCGAACACCCAGCTTTGAATTGAAATGTCGATATCACAAGCGTGTCAATGATCCGTAATTTCAATAGCACGTCGTCCGCCGTACGCGTCAGTAACTTGTTAGACACGATGGACCATTTTCCGTCTTAGAGCGTTGCACTATTGAGTAGTACGCAAAGAATACTACACTGTCTTGCGATGTTCCTGAATTGCCGTCATGAGAATCACCAGGAATGGAGAGAGACAGACATACGGGTGCGTGCGTGGTTTCATGATCGACGTGGACAAATGCTCGCTCGACGTTTGGCAGATCTTCGAGTTTGTCTTGCAGTTGCTGAGAAATATCGTGTGCTTTCCACAGAGGGGTTGAAGCATCCATGACTATGTCAACCTCTACGAAATAATCCTGTCAATGCGGAATTACAGAACCAGAGAGATCGTCCTGAAAAAGGGACGTACCGGGCCACTATGGTAAGCACGGACAGTATCGATCTTGTCTATGTCTGCGCTAAATGTCATAGCCTTGTAAATGACAAGCTGAATAAATTCGTTCGGTGCAGATTTGCCCGCCAGGAGGCCGAATTGTTGGTAGATCGTATGTCCCCATGCAAGAATGACACCCGTGGCGATCTGAAAAGAAATTTCAGCCCGATGCAAGGTCGCCTTCATGAATGCCTACCAGAACGCCACCAACAGGGTCCAACCACCACCGCAATCGGCTGCCACCAGCAGACATGAGGATACCTAGTGTCCCGTTAGAATAAGACAGATCCAGTGAACAAAGCAGCATACCGAAACCATTGATGAATATGTCATTTCGGTGATCCTCCCAAAGGACGTGTACCTGGCTAGATTTGGAGCGAAGGGTATGGCAGTACATGAAGAGTAGAATCTTGATCCCTGATGGATGATTCGTTTGAAAACTAGTCAGTTTCAGCGCATATAACAATACTCTCTAATTACCAAGAGCCACCGTGACCGCTAGTATGGCAGGAAGGCTAAATGAATTTGCACTCGTACGTGACATCAACGACCGAATAGACTCGACAACGACAACGAGGTTGACCGAGGACATTCTGTGCAAACATCAGCCCAAGGAGCAGATGATGATATTGAAACTGACGGACAGGGAACCTTGGGACAAGAGTGAGGACAAGTGACCGGGAAGAGTCCTGTGAGAATCCCACCATAGATGATGTTTCCGATGGTCTCCAAACGAGCACCCCCTACCGGCCATTTGTTGACGTCCATTTTTTCGGCTTGCTTGTGTATGCGATAGAGAAAGAGGTTACTGCCAAAGTCGAAACAGGCGTCGATTCCGGTGGCAATCAAGGAAAGTGAGACGGAAGATATAGCAGCATAAACTATGGGATGATCATTCAGGGCGTCAGAGAGATGATGCATCGAGGGAAGACGCACGTTGGATGACGCAAAGAGCGAAATTTGCGACAAGACTTGCCCAGACAGCGATTTTGATCTGGATTTGGGAAGCAAGATGAGGCACATACACACGAAAAAGGGAAGAAAGCGCACTGAGAGGCGAGAAGCCTCTTGAAGATCCTTGGCTTCTCTGGTGTGGTCGTCCATCGGTTTGAGGAGCGAATGTATGAGCTGCGGGGATAAGGCGGTGAATGACTGAGATATGAGAGGCAGAATTGGTGGACTCGCACGTCGTTTTGTTTTCGGTGATACGACTCGAGACTCTTGCCGTGCTTGTGACGACGGCGCAACTGAGAAAGTTCGTTGTCGGATTTGAGGGCGACACGGAACATGTAGGGGTCAGAAAGTGACTCTGCGAACGGTCTTTGTGGTTTCATTTCTATGTCATTTCCATCGATGGGCAGCTGGGAGAGAGGGTTTTGGGTGTGCGAAGGATGAAGAAGAGAAAGGACACACCTCTGGAGAGGTTGATAGGCCGGACATGGTTGGACGAGAAGGGCGACATTAGCGATATCAACATGTCCCAGGGTACTTCGCTCGGCAGATTGGTCACGAGAAGATGACATTATTTGACTGCATCGTCACGTGTGGTCATCTCAATGGACCATTCCCTCCTCCTCGTCCTCCTGCTTGTCGTGCTCATGCAAGTGTTTAGTATCTCACTACCATTCTCTTTGCAACTGACCGTCCTTTGCTAGTGTTGCCAGCCTGGGATGGTGTTTGCTGTCCTCATGCATGGGCCAGCCGCTTTCCGAGCTTTGGACGCTCCTCGTCCAGTCGGTGCGCCGTGACCAGACACAATATCGGCCGTTTAGGGAAGAAATCTGGGAGATGGAGCGCAGACGAGGTCCATTCTAGATGCTGTTGGCATTCAATGACGTCGAGTTACAATCCATGACGTCGCCGAGGTCAGCCCTCCTCGTCTATAAAAGCGATCGCTCTCTATCTGTTTTCCTCACCCCCTTCCTTCTTGTCTCCCCCCTCCCTCCTCCTCCTCACCCGTCACTGTCTATTAAAAAACAAACAACCTACTGCTTGTGTCTTGTTCTGACCGAGTACATTTCTACCATGCGATTCGCTCTTGCCTCGATTGCTCTCCTCGCATTTGCCCACTCGCTCCCATCTGGTGTTCACGGTGCCCCAGCGGTTGTCTCTGACCATGCAAACTTGCTCGCGACCCGCCAAGATCCCGCCAGTCTTGTTGGCAGTCCGTAATTTCTACCCCCTGACTGTTTTGTGTACTGAACCATTGCACAGTCATACTCGGCTTGGTTAATGGCATCCTGGGGGCTGCGCCGATATCGCCCCAGCTCGTAGAGAAACTCACAGAGCAAATTGCGCAAGAGCTACAAGTTAGAGCTGCAAGTGGCATGCTTCCCAGAGCACCTTCTTCCTCCGATTCGACATACTCGACGTCCTCGTCGGTACTCTCCTCGACGACGACCAGCAGTGTTTTTCCAGTTGCTACAGACCAAATAGGCACGAGCACCGGCGTGTCATTGAGCACCCCGCAAGGGTCGTCAACACCTCTGGCCCGAATGCGCAGACAGGTACCTTCAGGGCTTCCTACATCGGTTCTCTCGGCGGTTCTCAGCATCCTCGGTTCACAGAGTGTATCCTTGCCAGTGCCGTCGGCCCCTGCCTCCACGCCTCCCGCTGTGCCTAGCACACGCGGTGTGACCTCGCCATCTGCAGCAAGCCAGCCCACGCCTAGCAATCCTAGTCAAGTCTGATGCGGTAAGGAAGAACCACGTCAACGGTCATGGTTGGTTGTCTGTCAATTGTAGCTCATCGCATGTACTGTCACGAAATGAAGTTGGTTGATTGCATCTTGAGTGAAAGACTCTAAAGTCACGTGCGTGCTATTGGGGATATAATGCTATCGACAGGCCCAAGTTCCCAGAGACATTAATGTTTAACGTTCAACGTTGATCTCATAAGAAGATTCCTTCGACACCGAGCTCGTAAATGATGACCCTACCAAAAAAGTCTGAACTCCTCTCAAAGACGAGCCTCATGCACCGGATATCTTTCCTCTCCCCAGGTAGTTCAAATATCTGGCGTTTGTTGACGTCTTTTGGATGAACATGGGTCCATGTTGTCCACACTGGTTCTTCAGAAGATATAGCAACTTCTACCGCACATTGGATGCCGACGAATCCTCCTTGAAAAGTCAATGTAATTCTCCGCGGGAGTACAGGAGCCGAGAACACAAGTTGGATGAACTGCGGGAGACCCTGATTGGCTAGTCAGTCAATCGTGCTCCCTCCCCCCCCCATCTCGAGCTGTTCACACCTGTTGAGACGTCCAGCATGTCTCTGGGTTTCCATCCGTTAGGTGCTTCTTCCCGACTGTCTTGTCTAGTACCGAACTGACTCTGGCAGCCTGGAGTATCAAACGATGAGCCCACATCAGCGAAAGAAGACTAACTTGATTTTCGTGTCCGAGGTTATAAGCGACTTGTAGGCACTCGACATCGCTCTCTTGCGCCTTCACAGGATGGCTGGATTTGACTGGGTCTGCTCCGAGCCAGATCAGTTACGTGGGAACTAAGTTGTCGTGCTTATAAGAGGAGGGATACAAGCCCACCTAGCTCTGACCAGATCTGTTCAGCACCCAAATCAACATGCCCTCCACTCTGAGCACCACAGCCCCTCCGTGGCTCACTCGGGCCCACGAAGTGGCCTACCAGCGCACTATACTCGCCGAGTTATCTAAACGGGAGAAAGAACGCTCTAGCTACCGCAATGCACCTCTTACCAACTCCGGCACACTCACATCGCACAGGTTTCTGCCTACCAAATTCACCCCATCGCAGCCAGAGAATTCCGACCGTTCCAAATATTATTCAGTCTCGATCGGTCGCGATCCCGTAAACCGATGGGGTAATCGCTACTCGAACATCGAACCTTATGATCGCACACGCGTCGTAGTGGACATGTCCGAGACGGCCTGCTTGGGTTGTGGGGAGGGAAAGGGGAGATACTTCAATGGGAGCTGGGTGAGGGAGTTGCACGGGCAGAAATGGTGGATCGCCACGCAAGCCCCACTGCGGGACACTGCACATGCGTTCCTGAGCGTCATCAGTCAGCCCATAGGACCATCATCGAACACGCCGCTTCCACAGGGGAGTCGAGTACGCACCGTCGTGCAACTGACGCTCAACTACGAAAATGGGCGTATCAAGGCCTACCCATACTTCCCCGTCACTGTCGGGGAGTCGATGACGATCTCACCAGAGCCCGGCATCAGGGCTCGACCGTTTGTCGTGACTTTGCAGGAGCAGACAGTGATCGAAGACGCAAACTGTATCCAAAGCAAGTTGTCCTTTGTCCCCCAGGGAGGGAATCCAGTGGAATCCTTCAACTTCACCCACATGCTGTATATTGCGTGGCCAGACCACGGGATTCCGGAGGAGGAGGATCAGGCTAGCTTGTTGAGATTTCTGCGGCTGGTAGATCAAGTCAATAAAGATCCACGCACTGGTGACAACTCTGACCCACCTATCATGGTCAACTGCTCTGCGGGGGTGGGTAGGACGGGAACGTTTATCGCACTGTCGTCACTCCTCCGCTTCCACAACATTCTTGATACAAGCTCACCGACTGCTTTTGAGCCCTCCGGTCCAGCCCCTACCAGTTCATCGTTATTGGGTCCATTGTCACAACTCGGCTCGGACCCAGTCGCCCAGGAGATCGATGCCTTGCGGGAACAGCGACCCGAGATGGTGCAGAGAAATGAACAAGTAGCCCTGATATACCAGATACTGGAGCAAGCTTATATGGATAAGTGACGCTGGATCCGATGGAATCGCGTTCTTGATACTGGTTTGTACGACGACGACATACCATAAGTATATGTGTATAACCCACGATATTAAATCGGTCTGTGAGATAATGACATGCTGCATCCGCACGCGCGATTATAATTCCGTACGACAATCGGCTCAAGTTGAACGAACACCATATGAAACGTATCCATGAGATGTCTGTCCGAGTCTGAGCGTCCGGTCCCTTTATCCTGCGCTTCACGGAATCGTTCTTCGTGAGTGAGTGCACATGGCAAGCCCGAAAAAAACATATCAGCTCCCCTGTGAGAAACCGCATTCACACAACTCGATGCGTTCCGTAGGACCCCCGTCGTTAATGGTGGTGGCATCAGATGCGCGCTTTCACTCGGAGACTCTCGCGCCAGTTCTCTACAAGTTCGATTGCGATGGCATATCCTTCCAAGATCCACGCCATTACCATCGCCAAGAATGGCGGCCCCGAAGTAATAGAAAAAACCGAGATTCCCTTCCCAAAGGTCGAGCCTCATCATATCGTTGTAAAGGTGACATCGTCTCTCGTCAATCAGCCAGCGCTACGACTGACCAGGGGAACAAGGTCGAGTACTTTGGTGTCAATTTCATCGACACTTACTTTAGGCAAGGTCTCCTCCCCTACTCTGCCTCGAATCTTCCTCACTGGTGATGCATGGCAGGGAAGGTCTCTATCCCATTTCTACTTTCCCCTATGTCCTTGGTAAAGAGGCTGCTGGAGTGATCGTTGGCTTGCCCACCGACGCCGCCGTGCTCAACCACCCCGAGTACCAGAAACGTGGATACAAGGAAGGTGCCCACGTCGGTGTGGTACGTTCCATTTTCCGAGTCCCGTTGCATGCATCTGACCGGAATGTCGTGCAGGATACCTCGGGTGCGCATGCAGAGTACATCTCTATCCCTTGGAAGAGCGCATTTCCTGTTCCCGATACCGTCTCCACTCTTACTGCAGTTTCGGTTCTCCTCCAAGGTCTCACTGCCACAAGCTTTATGGAGGAAGCATATAACGTCCAGAAGGGTGACATCATTCTAATCCATACTGTTGCCGGTGGCCTGGGCCTTCTCTTTTGCCAGCTCGCCAAATCTCGCGGCGCTACTGTCATCGGAACCACTTCCAAAGAGGAGAAAGCGGCGCTTGCCAAACAACATGGCGCTGACCACGTCATCATCTACACAAAGGAAAATACTGTGCAGAGAGTCCTGGAGATAACCAACGGAGAAGGTGTTCACGCCGTTTTTGATGGTGTCGGTAAAGACACGTGGGTCCCATACGGTGGTAGTCATTATCCATCGTTGACCCTTTGACAGCTTCGACTCAAACTTTGAGATGTTGAGAAGAAAGGGCACCCTCGTCTCCGTGGGGAATGCATCCGGTCTTGTCCCACCTTTCCCGCCGATGAGGCTTACCCAGAAGAACTTGAAGCTTTTGAGACCAACGTACGTGCATATCTAGAGCTCTTGCTCGGTTCTCGTTTACGATCCGTCTCAGGGTGGGGAACTACATATACACTGCGAGCGAAGCGTTGTATTACTCGAACAAACTTTGGAACCTTGTAGAGAGTGGAGCTTTGAGGCAAATCGTCCACAAGGAGTACCCTTTCAGCGCGGAAGGCGTGAAGCAAGCGCAGACGGACCTGACGGGTGGAAAGACGGTTGGTAAACTGGTGATAAAAGTTGACCAGTAGATTCGGAGGGTATCCAATGAAAGTTCCTTGAAAGTCGTGACTTGGTATCCATGAAGCAGTCCAATGTAGTTGTACGTTTGAATTCAAGCAAGTGCACAGCTTCGCTGACACAACCGAGTCTGCGCGGACCCTCATTAATCAGGCAAGCGTTGTATTCATTACGCTCAACGACCAACAAGAATCCTTGTATTCGCCTCTGACATTGTCGTCATGATCCCGAGACGTTCAAATTCCTGCGCGAAACAAGGTCGACCCCGGTGACCAACAAGATCGCTCTTATATGCTAATATCTCCCTCGTGGATCTTTGTTCCGAGCGACTCTATACTTTTTTTCCCTCGCGTCTGATGGCTTCGAGTTTGTGGTCTCAGCGGCTCACCTTCCGGTCGTGTATCTCGCTGCGCGCAGGGCGCACAGGGCAGTCGTGGGACACGCGTATATCTCAACCGGAGAAGCTTCCATGCTTGAACGCGCTTTCGGACGACATCCTCATGGAAGTTTTCAGCTACCTGGATCTCGAGGACATCCTTTCTCTACGACGAGTACGTCTTTCGTCCTTTCCACCTCTTCGCGTGCACACGCGCTTCACGTGTGACAGGTTAGCAAACTGTACTACAACCTCACCCACCAAGGCATCATCTGGAAGAATTTCCTCAAACGAATCGGGTCCAATGCTCCCCAGCGACCGCCGTCGCAGCGCCATTCACCTCAGTACCTGACATCTTTCGAGGCGGAAAGGTTGGTCACGAGGGCGATTTCGCTGCAAAAGAATTGGCTGTCACCCAACCCTTCTCCCCTGTCTCGTGATTCTTTTCAAGTCCATCGTCTCATCCAGTCGATGGTCGTCCTCCCCGGAGGAAAGTACATGGTTGCCTCTGTGTGCAATATAGCCAAAACGCATTATTCTTTAATCGTATTTGCCCTCGATCACCGCATAGGCGGGGTTGTCCCGTTAGCGGAGACACCGGTCAAGCAGAAAGCTTATAATCTTAAAGCCAAGTACATGAACATCGATGGGACACCCAGTATAGTCATCGCATATATACGTCGCAAAATGTCTTCCCGCTATAGTGGTTCTGGGTGAGTCTCGTCCGGTCGTAGCAGCAGCGTCATCGACCTGACTAGCGCCGCAGTGTGGACCCGTCAATATATAACCCCATCCTGGAAAATCCGAGAAAACTGATCGATCCGCCGGTCCCTCTTCAATACGCTTGCACGTGCATACATATCTCCCTCGACACGCTCGACGCTTTGTCGGACCCTCGTCTTGTCCCTGGTTCGGCCGCTTTCTTTCACTTTGCTGCGTCACAGCCCCCACCATTCCGTCTCCTATGTGTTTTGCGCAGCGCCACGGAACTCGGAGCGATCGACCTCGCCGTCATCGAAGGTGTCCCTACTGTGGCAGTCGTCAAAAACCACGAAATGGTCGTCTTCAAGGAGTTGACCGGAGTTGGTATGCTCTCTACGCTTTGCTGCGCCCGTGAGGAGCCGTATTCGTCGCATGTGAGTCATCGTGGTCAAATTACTTGGGCGCTAGCCGCGTGCTCATCGACTGTCGGCTCAGCACCATAGCATATGCAACATGCGTATCTTGCCCCAACAAGGCGAAATACTCGTGCTCCGCGCTGTCAAACTCCCAACAGTGCCGAGCGTCGACCGTGTGAGCGCACCGCCCATGTCCCAAGATCTCATCACGCTGGGCATGTTTAACATTCCAGATTTCGGAGACAACGAAATGGAGAGCACGTTTGCACAACAGACCATGAGTTTCCGCGCAGACGACGTCGAAGGCATCCAAATCACAGATCCAAGCGACTATGAAAGCGTACCATGCGCCAACCCAGCCGATGGCGCCGAACACCCGCCCATCACCATCTTTTATCGCAGCGAAGGCGGGACCCGATTCCACGAACTGATGATCAACCCGACCCCGCGACACGTCTTGCCCAAGAGCATGCTCTCGACGCCACATTACTGGTTGGGGAACCTGGTCGCGGGTAATCATCACGTGGTCACATGGGAACACGAAAAAGGGCGAGGCCACTGCCGTGGATTCGTCCTTGCCGGAAACCAGCGGTCGCTTGTGTATGTTACGAGGACAGAGGACACCAGCGAGCGACTCTCCGTTCGTGGCTTTTACAGTCATGTTTCCGTCAGCGACGGGACGGCCGGGTATACAGCGGGGAGACAAGCCCTGTTTCAGAACATCATGTGCGAGGCGATGCATACGCGAGAAAACGTCATGTGTAGGTTCAACCTGTCACCGGACCTCCGCGTAGATTTGAGGTCAGGGGTGACAGCGATCGCATGGGACGAAGGCACCGGGCGCGTTTTTTACGTCAAACCTGATGAGGGTCGTCTTCACGTTATCGATTTTGCCAAGGCCCCTGTACAAGGTACGTCGTCTCGCATGACTCCGGCGGGAAGAATGATCATCTTTCTCATTTGTCTCCCCAGCACCCGATGGACAGCGTCGGCCGCTTCCTCTCGCCGACGTACGAATGCTCGACTTGTGATTGTGTCATATTGTATACCTTTGATGGCGATGTTTTTCTTCTTGCTTTCACGTTGCTTTGTTATCGCAGTCTTTCATATATTGACAAATCTTTCACGTGTGTGCCGCTCTCTGACTCGGACGTGTAATCTAGCTAGTGCTTAAAGCAGAGCAGTGAGCCCAATACATTACATGTCCTTGTGAGGTATGTATAAAGATGGGGGGATATCGTTGCAATGCCTTTAGAGAGCAATTCCATCCTGCGACAAGAAAAAAAGAAGACAGAATATATATATGCAAAGCAAAAGAGAGGGAGAAGCATCCTGGGCGACGTGAAGCCACGGGGAATAAAGATGAGGTTACCTCTATTCCACTGTCGACAAGGATCCCGATGGATGGCTCGCTGAACGAGGCGAGCGTGCCCGGTAAAAGGACCATAACGATGGCGATGGTGCCGACAAAGACGAGACGAAACGGGGAACGAGCCGAGTCCACGTCCGCACACGTTAGTGCTTGTCCTTGTCTCGCCTCCCAAACCCAAGCATCGGCGCGCTAAAGCTAAGCTTTCGCGTCGCTGTTTTTCTGGTGGTGCCGGTCTCCTTCAGAGGTACGGGTGGTAGTGGGATTTGGGTGGCGGACGGCGGCAACACGACACCATAAGAGGCGTGGGCCGACTTTGGCCTTTCAGGGGCAGTATTGTTGTTGGAATTCGATCTGCTCGTCGCATTATTGGGGCCACGCGTACGCAGACCACCGCTCGGTGGCGCATCGAGGGGCGGTGGGTGGGCCTTTGTAACGGCGCCGGCAGAGGTTGCAGGACGGCCAGCCAACTTGGGAGAGCGAGTCGGCGAGTCGGAATCATTGGACGGGGACGTGGCATGTCGTCTCGATACGCGACTGTGATCTAAACTCGTGCCGGAATACGATGAAGGCGGTGTTTTGACGTTGAGCGTTTGCGGGGATGCAGGTATAGGAGGCAGGGGTCGCGCCTGCGAGCTTTGGCCGCGGGACGGAGATGTGGGAGCGGTATAGGAACTCGCGGAAGTCGACGACTTCTTGAAATCCGTCTCGCAGGATGACGCATCGGCTGCCCGAGAGGGTGGAGGCAGTTTGCCGTTTGCAAGTGGAGAGACGTGAGGAAAGGGATGAGCTGGGGTCGGCGAATCGAGTGGGCGGCGAGAATCTTTCGAACTGTTTGAAGATGAACTAGTGGACTGATTTCGCACAGGCGAGCCTGGTGCTGCGAGGATGCCTTGGGATAACGGAGGTATATCTGTGTTTACCTCTGAACTAGGCCGAGACTTGACATTCCTGAACGATCGCCGCCGAAGCCAACCCATCATACTTTTATCAGAATCCCTCCCTTTGCCATTGACAGCACTAGCCGAGTGGCCATCCAAAGGTTTAAGGTCCTCCTTCGGAAAGGTGGCTATCGGTAATAAAGGTGGCTTGGGCACGGAGTTGAACTTCTCGTCTAGGACAGATCGTGATGGGTGAAGAACAGCGTCATTGCGTGAGGATCCGTGTCCAACTGTACCCGGACGGCCAAGGGTAACCCTCAAAAACTGTGACGACACTTTACGTGGAGGTTTCGGGGAAGGTTCACTGGGTAACTGTATTGGTGTGGTCGGTCGTGGGAGAGCCTCAGGTACAGGGGTGGCACTCGGCAGATCGTCGGTGAGGCCGGGCGGTAACGGCGGAATTGACTGCGCTGCGATTTCTGGTGAATCAGTCAGCTGCCAATCATGTGGCGACTCTGATTGTGGCAGAGGCTGCATCACAGGTTCAGGGCTGGGTGGCCGGAGCCCGAGTGCTGAAAGGGCAATGTCTACAGCCTGGTAGTATAGCACGTAGGCAGACCCTGAGTTCGAATCCCCAAAGTACTTTGGGATGTCACACTCTTTGATCAAGTCGACGGTTTCGTCATCAAAAATGAGCCAAGTGCCCATGGTCTTGATAATGCTGACATAGTGACCATGATTCGGACCGCTGACCGTGTCAGGGGAGCAATGTCAGAAAGAATGGGGTGATGGCAAGAATAGCTGATTGCGTACTTTCCAATATGCACTACTATGGCGAAAAGTTCGTACAAACGGTCCGGATTTGGGATATCGTCCACGGTGTTGAACAAACGGAGCTCAAAGGGGAATGCAACGCGGTAAGTGAGTTTAATGTATTTCTGCACGTCTTCTTGGTATTTGAATCGCTTCAGATGAAGGGCAAGGACGTTTGGTAACCGTTTGATCTTCATCCTGGGCCAGTTGTCAGTAACACGCAGCAAGGGTGCTGCATGGTCACACACACCTTCTTTCAGCTTCTTACAAGTCGCAACAGGCATCGCAAAAGAACTTTTCCTTTTGGCAGAGCATTTCACTTGCACTGAACTGCCGAAGACAAGCGGTGACGCTGGAGTTTTGCTCGATATCTATTGAGAGATCAAGGAAGGACTCATCACGAGAGGAGACCTAGGATGGAGTGGTAAGACGATGTGAAATGCAGCGTATGACGTGAAACGGACGTTCTCGCATGTGAGACAACGAGTTTCACTAGTTAATGTGCCCTCGAATATTTGATGTATGAAAGTCGCGCCTGGCGACGGTGTGCTTGACGTGGATGCACTGGCGGTCATGGCCGGGGGATGCGAAGCTATGGAAGAAGATTGCATGGAGCGGGGCACTGGGAACGATGTGAGCATAACAAGGGGATGATGAGGCTGGACGTACGGTCGTCACCAGAAGCTAGCCGCTGTTTCTTCTCTTCTTCGATCTCTTCGACTATGCGGTTTAATAGATAATTGAGAAATTCGTGAGCATCTTGATGCATCGTATTTCTGAAAACTTCGTTTAACTCTCTAAGCTTTTCTATGAATGCACGGGGAGCGATGGTGCCCTTGTCGGCGGGGTTTTTGGATATGTGCAAATACAAGGCGCGGAGGGCGGAGAAGAGGGTGCGTGGAGCGGAGGGTGCGGGAGGAGTGGGTAGATGCGGTACGGTGTTCTGCGGTGGGGAGTCTTGTGTAGATTTTTGATCCGGCTTACGACGGGCGGTGGTGGCGGGGGACATGGGAGGGTGCGTGGATGCAAAGTGCGATGACAAGACGTTCTGGAGAGATGCATATGGGTCGTGATGATGAATGACGAGCTCTCGGAAGGGGCTGCAGAAGTAGAGGGCCTGGAGCACGGAATTAGCGTAACTAGAAGGATGAAACAAGGATATGTGAGCGAATCTGGAGGTAGGAAGGAAGGAGAGACGTACCAAGTGTTTCCAAACTACGAGGTTTATCAGAGGGAGTGGGAAGGACGAGGAGGGGCATACGTACGTTTTCTAAGCCAAACTGTTTCCCGTCTGCGGTGCACGGTATTTGGATGGGTTTTTGGAGGGACGTGTCTGGAGCGACGGATACGGGCTGGGTGAAGGAGATCCACCTTCCGATGGCCATCCTTGAGAGCGGTGCGATCTGGCTCTCTGGTGGGGTGGATGGACAACAGGGGAGGAGGAGGAGGAGGAGGAGGAGAAGGGGGAATTGGGACGCGGATGGTTCCGTTTGCCCCTGCGCGGATCCGTTCAGCCGGTGACTGAAACGGAAACCACCGCCCGAGTCTCTCTGCTCCCGCCAGTGCCTGTCCATCACCTTCCTCGCGAAAATTATTCCTCATGCGGCCCTCGCACGAGGTCGACGTGCCCCTCATCTCACAGCTCCACTTACAGTTCTTGTCACCGGGATGAAGGCACCGCTCATGTGGCCTGCCCTTGATGCCAGCAAAATCAACGCATTCAATTGGTCTATCTCAATCTGATCTCAAACACTCCCCATCTTCCGCACATGCACCCAGTCACCCACTTTCACCACGCCGTCCCCCGCAGGAGCACCATTGCATCCCACGCACGGCGCACTTGCGTTTGCCGCGTCCAGCCCTCTCCGAAACGTCATGATCACCTTGTACGGGACCGCGTTATCACGAACACCACTCGCCGGGTCGACATTTGGCAACTGTGAAAGTCGGCGGCGGCAGCAATGTATGACCGAGGGACACTCGTCAGAATACGGCTAGATCGACGGACACAGGACAAATTCGCACCAGACACCGAGCGCACTTGGACACAAGATGGACGATTCCCGTCGTCCCATCCACAGCGTCCTTGTCAGAGGAAATGCTGAGCTCAGTCACCACATCTTCGACAAAGGGCACACCAGCCCCTTTGAAAATTATATTGGGTCTGAATCTGTAATATAACATGTCAACGTCGAGACCCTTGTCCACACACGGTCGCAGGGTATGTTTTCACACACCGTTCAACCTTTAATTCTTCCTCGGTCCACTTGTCGCTTATGCCCTGCATACCTACCATATCCCTGATTCGTTCCTGAACAACCCTCACAGTCTCTTCGGACACCAATAGAAATGGGTATCCGTCCTGGAAATACGAAGGCGCATCCAGCTTCGGAAAGTTCAGAGTCGGCTTGCAATGCCGGACACGTGGACCCTTGACCACCAAGTGAACAGGGTACCCGATATACGCTGACAAAATCGTCGACGGTGATCGACCTCCGGTGGTTTCACAGATGTACCCTTGAATATCCTTTTCATCCCAGAGTTCAACATCAACGCTAATATTAACGCCCTCAGTGGGACTGGTGAACACGAGATGTCATTGGTCAAGATACCTCACCTTTCCCACTCCCGGAACGTGTCTTCGCCCGGATTAAGGGGAACGGAGAATGTTTCACAGCCCGAATCTTCTGGGAAAGTGACTTGAAGACGGCCGCCTTCAGGAGCTGAAGGGTCTGTGATGATATCCGGGTGAATTAACACCATCTAGGCCATCATGAGGCTGAGGTCAAAATAGCAGGGATCGTCTATAGACGAAAACGTACCTTGCCCACTTGCCGAGCCGTCACGACGACGTGATTGTCTGCCCTGATGACACACCACTTTCGATCATTCTGATATCGTATTGGCAAGTATTAAACACGTTTTGGGGTTGGCTGTTGTCAAGACGCACCTCGAGGCCCTCCAACGTGTACCTCGCCTCCTGGACCGACGAGCCTTTACAACTCTATGACAGCACCCATCAGGCAAGCAAAAATATCGTGACGATTGAGGGATACCTTGATGGGGTGGACGAGGATCTTTGTCACTCGAAGGTTTGAGATGTCGAACGTTGAGAAATCGATCGTCGACGGATCAGTTGCTCCGTCTTTTCCTGGCGACTCTTTTTGTATCAGATACGAGGTCAATCGATAGGGCAGTCGAAGGGCGACCTTGCCACGAAAAGCAAGGTGGTGTCATTCAGGCGCCCGAGTAGGTTGGGCACCTGACCACAGTAACGTCGTCCTGCCTTCCAAACAGAGCACCAAGGTGCGGAGATTTCGTTGACACTCACCAGATAGCTTTTTCCTGTTGGAGATCAGCAGATAGGTGATTGGCACCACGACAAGGGCCGTCGGGACCAAAATGGTCGACAGCACGGTAAGCAGGTCTTGTCCTATGAATGCTTCCATGCTAGTTCTATTTGTTGGGTTGGGACGTGATGCAATGACTTGAGGGAGCGGCCTTTTGGTGGATGGGGAAGGAAGCAAAAAGGTTTATAATTCGGGACAAAGTAGGGCGACTAGTGGTAGGGCTGTGCAAAGTTGACTGCCAGGACGAGGTCAATTACCGATTTTCCCCCAGACTCGTTACCCGAGGGCCACAAGCGGTGTGCGAGTTAGTGACCCATGTATTCGCCTTCCACGCTCAACGCGAGAACGGTCACGCCCACACCCACATCCATCTACGCCGTTCTCATGATGATATGAACACCACTCTCCGTGCTCACGATATCGCTGATCTCTCCTACTTGCAGTGCAAATGCAGCTTCCTCGAACGGCTTTTGCATCTGACCACGAGCAAACATGCCAAGGTCGCCACTCTTGTCGTGCGAGGAACAATCCGAATGCACCTTTGCCAACTCGCCAAACGTCTCCGACTTGTTCGACGCGTTGTTGATCTCGGCTTGATGCTTTCGCAAGATGGCGATCGCTTCGTCCTTGGACCGAGCAATCGTCGACTGCCCAACGAAAACGCAAGTCGGCTTTAAAACAAATGGGAAATCTCACGGATATCACTGGCACGTACTTCCTTCCAGCTCGACGGACGTCGACTCTCCTTGTGTTTGATCAGGAGATGGCCCGCCCTGATCTGCGTTGGTTGATTGAGGTGGTGTGCGCCGGGAAGTTTGCGCAATTCGTCTTCGGGTAGCGGCGCATCCCACGTCGAGGCGTTGGTATTCTTATTGAAATAGTAGGGGACCTTGTGGGTGGACGACATGCGAACTTCCCAGCCGGGTGAGGACTGTCCAGATGATACCTTTAGTGTCTGATCTCGTTCTACGCACGTCCATGACCACGAACCATTGTGCAAAGAGTATGGAGATGCGACTGGAGATGGATTGCACTGGTGAAAAGTGGACTGGGAACGGGCAACTACCTTGCTTATATAATGGACCCATGCCCAAACCCTGCCAGCAGAGGAATAGTCCACGACTCCACGCCCATCTTTCTTTCCTACCTTTCAAGGCAAAGTGGAGCTTGAGCTTGACCGTTTACGTTGAACGTCGTCATGATAAGTGTGCGAAGAGCCGATGCTCGGGACAGGCTGACAGCCCCCGCTCCAGTCTTCCAATTAGAGTCCATTATCATCATATACACATACTAGATTATCACCGCTCCGTCGCATATCCCTGCGGATGTTTAGTCTGCCAGTTCCATAGATCCCTGCACATCTCCTCCAGCGTCTGAGCCGCCTTGAACCCAAGCTCCTTCTCGGCCAGCGTCGGGTCGGCGGTCAGATCTGGGACATCGCCACGTCTGCGTCGGTGACAGTTAGCTGGGAGCGAGCGAACAGTCATCCACGTTCCCACGCACCGCCTGCCAATGATCTCATACTTGTACTCGAATCCTGTCGCTTTTCTCATCGCATCGACGATCTGCAGAACGCTCATCCCGCAACCCTTGCCGAGGTTGTAAGCCTTGTAGCGAGCTTCATCGGGACAGTTGTCAAGCACGTTGGAGTCCGGCGCGAGCCCATCGAGCGCAAGCAAGTGTCCAGACGCTAGGTCGAGCACATGCAGGTAGTCTCGGACACACGTACCATCCCTGGGTCGCTCAGTGACAGTCATACACACGTTCGTGTTCCAACTCACGGAGTAGGATAGTCGTTTCCAAACACCTTGAGCGTCGAATCGCTCACTCGCCCGACCGCCATGTGTGCTAACAGGGGCAGGAGATTCCCGGGACGACCACGAGGGTCTTCTCCGATCAATCCAGAAGGATGGGCGCCAGCAGGGCTACACCAAAACTCAGTGACGAATCGACCTCGAGGCAAAAACATGCTCACTTGAAGTAGCGAAGGGAGATAGCACGCCAACGCTGGGGCTCAGCTGCGCCGGTGCGTAAGCGTGACATCGCATCAAGACGAACCATGACCTACCATGGCACAAATCATCAATGATCGTTTCTGCCATCACCTTGGTCTTTCCGTAAGGACTGTCAGCCTTCAAGCGTGTTGTTTCGGGAATGGGGATGGTCGGAGGTGTCCCGTACACCGTCGCAGATGAAGAATAGACAATCCGAGTGCAATCATAATCTGACATGATTTGCAAGAGTGAGATGGTCGCAGAGACGTTGTTGGTATAGTAAGTCAAAGGTATCTCGACCGATTCGCCGACCGCCTTGTACGCCTGTCAAGCGTCAGCGTGGGTCAAGGCGGACGTCTCACACGAGGCAGCCCCGAACACACGCACCGCGA
Organism: Butyriboletus loyo; assembly: GCA_038093515.1. Taxonomy (NCBI): domain Eukaryota; kingdom Fungi; phylum Basidiomycota; class Agaricomycetes; order Boletales; family Boletaceae; genus Butyriboletus; species Butyriboletus loyo. The sequence goes on along the minus strand of JBBPSI010000018.1, from coordinate 158,009 downwards.
TATGAATGACGCCCCAGATGCCGCCTTTTCCATATTTCTCGAAAACAGCTCTGACTTGCTCGGAACTTGTCAAGTCGCACTGAAAGGTATCAATCTCTGCGCTCTCCTTGTCCGTGTCTGTCGCGTTTTCGGGTAGTGCATCGTGTGCAAGTTGCGCGACACGTGTTAGCGCAGTAGGCAGGGAATTATAGTGGTTGTCGATCGTGATCACCTTGTATCTTCTCGTCTGTTGCAAGGCGAAGACGACATGGGAGCCTGAAGTCGGATGAGCGCACGAACTGAGGGAGAACCGAAAAAAAAAGCCTGCTCTGTGGAAAAAAAAGTGCCTACCGATATAGCCAGCTCCGCCGGTGACCAAGACGCGCTACGAGAAAGACTCTGCGTGAGTTCGTGTGTCGGATTCCAGAGACCGACGCACTCGTAGACCATGCTCGATGGACATGATTGCTCGGATTGAACCGGGTAAATGGCGGGGCCACTGTTGGGAGAAATGAAAGGTGATGATCAGATCGGCAAACACGCGACCGTGTTACCATCAGACTGTATCGTACTCAAATACGAATTCCCAGTTGTCACGGCCGCTGATATTGGACATGGTCTATACAACTCCACGCTGATCATCGATCCTCCGTCTTCGCGTCCCCTTCGCCGTCCCGAGGAACACCCATATTGCTCTTCACATCCGTCATACGGTCCTCTTTTTTGTCCTCGGACATGTCAGTCGTCCCACTCTCGTCCATCTTTTGTACTCTCTCCTTTTCTCTCTCTCGCTCACGTTCACGCTCCCTCTCTGTCTCGATCTCCTGTGCCAGGAGAAGCACGTCACCCGTACCAATCTTCCCAAAATATTGCAGGTGCTGATCTCGCGCAGTTCGCAAAGCCAGCCACGACCACCGTTGCTTGTTCTACGTAAACGTGTCAGCCAAACAACAGGCACGCGGAAACATGATTCTTACGTCTTCGAGTTTCAGTATTTGTTCATCAGTGGATGGAGCAGGGGCGGGTGTCGACGATGGTGCTGGAGTCGTCGTTGCGGGCGCCGGTGGTATTGGAACTGGAGCCGCGAGGGCAGGGGTATTTGAAGGGCCCTCGGTCCCGGCCACCCTTGCTGGCACAGATGTCCCAGGTTTAGGAGGAAGCGAGGGATGTAGTGGAGATCCAGCAACCGGCTGAGCAGACTGAGGAGCAGCCGACGAAGGCTCTGCGGTTGTTGTTGTTGTTGTTGACACTTCTTGCGAAAGAGCGGGTGCCTCCGTTGCTGATGAGGCTTGGGCGGCGGCGGCGGCGGCTTTGGCCCGAGCTTGAGCTATTCGCTCTGCGTTCTTTGCCAATGTCTTTTTCCGCATCTCAATCCGAGCGTCTTCTTGCTTGATCTTTTTCACGAAATCTTTCACATCGCCCGCCCTTGTATAGCGCAGTCAGTAAAGTAGCCTTCGAGTAAAGATCGACAGCAGCTCAACTGGAAGGGATTTTGGAGGTCATTAAGATCTCTGTATCCCATTTCCCAAATCTCCGTCAACGGTTGAGAACCAAGACTCCACTTCCATTCCTCTGGTTCCTCTCTTCTCTTCGCACGCAACTCTTTCGTCGCTTCCTCGAGCCCAACTTTCTTCCCGCCCACCTCTGCGCTCCATGGCTTACGGTCAAAGGGTGCGCATAGGTCGTTTTTCCACTTCACCCAATTTTGCTCCCGCTCAAGAATGACGTTGACTGTCTCCGCAAAGGCCGGTCCGTTTGGAGCAGTGGAACGTAATTCCGCCATCGCTTTGACAATGGTATCTTGAACCCACTGCGCATCCGGGGGCTCAAGGGTAAAGTCCATCTGGAGAGACCGATTACGTGGAGTTGCCCACGTTGCTTTTGTCGACTTCGTGAACGATAATAGATGGTTGAGAAGGATAAGAAGTTGGAAGAGGATTTGACGTCGGAAATGTGTATCTGCAATCTGGACGCATCAGAGTGTAAATTTGAGTGTCGGAGATTTCAACAGGGATGAATCAACAGACTTCAAGACTTAGGAGGTCCGGGCTTGTGAGGAATTTTGCAAAGAAATAGTCGCTGGCGTTGGTCACTTCCCCAGATCCGACCTCGCGCTTGCGTTTCAGAGGTCCAGATTGACCCGCCGACGCCCTATTGCCCATCATGGCACGCTCCTTCGTCGTGGCTTCTTTGATGACGGGTAAGACCTTCTCGACAACCTGCTTGAAATCATCAAAGGTACCCGGAGTAGTAAAGATAGGCGGCCGCGAGAATGGGTGTTGGAGGGACCAGAAGGTTTTGTAAAAATCTTCGCAAGTTGAGCGTTGAGGCATGGAAAGAGCACCAAACATAAAGCAGGTCGTACCATCCTTGTCGACCTTTGACTGCTTCTTCGCCTCGTCAGACCCCTGTTCTTCGTCAACGTCCATTTTGTCACCCCGAGCTGGCGGCTTCGACAACTCGTCCTTCATCTCGAGACCAACTTCTACAGTTCCCTCCCACACGGGACCATACTCTCCCCGCAAGTTAACACCACTTCTCTCGCCCAAAGGGAAAACATCACTAAGAAAGGTCAATATACGCCCACAAAACATCGTTGTGGAACCCGTCTTGGACAAACGTCGAAGGAGGTCGTTCAACGTTCGAAGCAATATAAGTGCCTTGCCCTTTTGCGGAATCATGCCTTGTGTGAGTCGCGACGCTTGCATCTCGATCCAAGAGAAGATGTGAGAGCACGACACGATCGTCTGCGTCTCCAACAGGTCTTGAAGCACCGTAAACGGGAACGCAGCTTCACAGGCATCTACACGTGTTTCTCGTTAGACTGGGTGTTCTAGTACGTGCCAAAGTACGCCCAACCTTGCTCGGTGAATGTGAGGACGAGATCGAGTCGGTCTTGTAAACTATCGTAATAGTCCACGCGTTTCTCTTTCAAAGCATTCCCTTCCGTCGACTAAAAATTGGGATGTCCCGGTCGAAACCCACCCACCAGCTCAAGACGAGACAGCAAGACGCACCGCCAACGCAAAGACCTCCTTCCTCAGCACGAGCTCCCACCGACTCCGTACGTTGTCTTGTGAAGACGCGTTCTGGAACTTGCGCACCTCCTGTGCGACTTTCTCGTCGAGTGTTTTCTGGTCAAGCGGACGCGCAGGAAATGATGCGAGCAGTCGCTGGACGCATTCCGTTTGCGAGGTCATCGACGGGTAAGGGTGGGACAAGAAGACTCTGCCGAGATGCCGCTCTGCAGTTCGGTCGGGTTCACACTCCGCGCATTATCGACCTTGGCCATGTCCTTTGACGATCTCCACAACACCCCCGCGTCAAATGGTCGACCTCCAACGGAGGCCGTCGACATAGAGCTCGACGTCAGCTTGTCAAGTTCTCTCGTGGAAGAAAGCGAGGAAATTCCCGCGGATGACTCGGAATCATTGGAGCTGTTGGCACGCCTGGATAGTGCTAATACCGTGGCTAGTGGGGTAGAGGCTAGACTGGACGAGATCCTGGGCACACTAGACGACCTGCTAGCAAACCTCGAGCTAAAGGATAGCGGTAAACCACAGGAAGCCACGATACCACCATCCGAGCGTCCGCCTTCTGAGCAATCATGAGGTTGGTCACATCCACATTGTTTCATCGCGCAGAGACCAATCTACTCCAACGGTTTCGTTACGTCCGTAGCACATCATAAAGCACGGTTCTACCCAGAAGCCAAAGTCCGCCACGACTAGTCGAATGTGTGTATGTAGGGAGGGATTACATCCATCAAGGATATCGTAAATCATTGCTTCGAGTCTTCTGCGAGCGCAGCAATTCGTTTTACAGTGTGTACAACATCTGAGTCCTTGCGAGCGAACACCAGCTGGGATCAATCGATCATGGTTGATCAAACGTTTTCGTCACAAGGGCGATGAACAGAACGCACCAGATATGGGTTCGCATCCGATCCAGTGGTATCCGCAAGTACTTCGCCTTTCGGGACTTCTGTAACATTCGAATCATTGTACTTGAACCACTCATCCGGTTTGTCCGGTTGGTTCCGAGAGTAGAAAAAGTAATGCCCGAATGACGGCGATGAGCCTCGGTGAATGAAAACTGAAGTGAGTTCATAAGCGAACGTCGTCTCGTCCTTCCATACGTCCTCCAACTCTTCCTTAAGTCTCGCAATCTCATTGCGAATCTCTTTAACTTCCATCTTGATGACCTCCTGTTCGTTGTTCAACTGAGCCACAAGCTCGTCGTCGAGTTGGGGTAGCACGATGCTTTCTTGCTTAGTAAGGAAGCTGAGCGTACTATCAAGACAGGTGTCGAAGGGTGCAGCCTACAAGCGTCCGATGATTTCTGTATGAGATCTTCATGAAGAACGCATACATACTTTGTGTTCAGTGAGCAAGCGTAAACGTTCCCTCCGAGAAATCAGCGCGGTCTGTATGCGCTTAGACTTTGCTTTCTTTTGTGGATCTGCCGAGTCGAGGAAACGATCCATGTAGATCGTCTCACCAAACTTCACGTATGCTTGAGATTTGTACGGTTGCAAGGTTTCTCGGTTGAATTGCACTCGCTACAACAACTCGAAAGTCTGCACTTCGTACAGCGAAAAAAAATCATGCGCACCTGGAGCTGAATCTGTAACAAGGGAGGAAGTTCGACAAGTGAGACCTCCATTCTCGCCTTCCCGCCCTCGTAATCGACTAAATCATCAAAGTATCGACTTAAACCGTCGTAAATGTCGATTCCGCTATCGGCAACATTCACAGGCAGATGAGAAAAGAGATCTTGTTTCTCTGTGATCGATGCCCTCGACTTTCGCTGATCCAGAGTCAAGCGCTGCCTCAACTTGCCATAAAAGAGCCTGACAAGTACCGTCAGTATGAGGTCCACGGGCAACGACGGGACGAGAGGACCTTTTCACGAGGCTACCCTTCTCTTGTGCATCGCTCAAGCCGTTGAAGTTCAGTAAAGCGATCTCAATCTGGAACATGCAATTATCCATGCACTCGGACACATCGTGCTGTTTGCCTGGAAAGGATATAGCTATGTTTCTCAGAGACTCAAGTAAAGACTTACCGAACCGCATCACGGAGTCGGATGTGGGTTGCAATTTCTTCTCAGATAAAGATGACTTTTTGGGCACATCTTTGTCACCAGAACTCTTTACGCCCGTCTCTTTTGAGGAGATAGACTTGGATGACGAGCTTGAGCTACTCGCCGAATCAAGACGAGGCGACTTCGATCTACGAGGTGACGATGGATGTGAGACCATCACGTACCCATTCTTTTCCAAGTCAGACACAGGTGACCTAGGTGATGCGACCTCATCGACGTCCATCGCGTTGTCATCCCGAGCGCGTTTTCCAAGTACGGTGTCGCCCGGGTCCGCGTCTGCAAGGCGGCCAAGTGATTGCGAATCCTCCACAAGTGTGGCATCAGTATCATTGGAAGAATCAGTTCCTCTGCTCTCCGCCTCTTCATCTTCTTCGTCCCTCGAGGTTACGAGGGCAAGCTTAGCAAGATCCATCGTAGGTGTGACGGAAGGCTCCCTGGAGTGCTCAAGATTCCAAAACAAGTCGGCCAGTTGACTGACAACTGACGCATTGTCAAGATGACCTTGTTCTCTCAAGCCATGAACAAACATACATTTCTTTGACCGGAAAATTTCCCGTCTTGTGACCAACCGTCCACCAACACGATGTCTCTTGAGATCATCATCTGAATATTTCTCGTCCTCTAGTGTCTTGATGCTCGTATTTGCCAATGGCGCAACAGCCTCTCGAAGTTCTTTGATGGTGTAGAAGTACTGCAAGAGGGAATTCAAGTAACACGTATTGCCCAATTGGTTGAGGCCCCTTGGGAAGTCAAGTCGTGTTTCTGGTGCTATTTCACCCGCTAATCGTGATGTGAGATATTATTTCCGTACTCAGTACAGTGGACGCTTACGGTCTAGCCCAGTTTCTAGGAATGTTCGTAATCGAGAGCTGTCTCTGGCCTCTGCAATCGTCATCAAGGCCTCCTTCATACGTTTGGTTTGGTGAGGTTGTTCCTCAACCTGGTGAACCTTACGTGAGGGCAAGATAGCCGGTGAACTATTAGAGCACATACCCGCACCATGTACACGCTGATCAACATCGCATCAACCACGTCCGTAGGGACTTCTAGGATGGTATACGCCCGGGCTGGGTCGATACTATCCCTCGTGTAGTCCTCCCACATTTTCCGTAGGTTCACACTGCCTCTTGATTCAGCCACGATTCTGAACGCATCGTTGGCATCTCTCAGTCGCTGCGCGCCATCCTTTGGATCCCTCCAGGCCCTCTTCAAGCAATCTCTCCACGCCCCAACCAAGAAGTCCTCGTCGATATCGTCCTCGTAATCTACGCGCAGCAGGTTATCTTTGCCGAAACCAAGCATTCCAATGGCACCAAGCCGATCTTCTTCAGTATACCGGTTCCTGGTGCGCTCCTGCAGAACAAGACTTTGCAGCTCCTGAGAGGGAATTTCGCCAAATTCTTGGATAGCTTGGAAAACGCCATAGAATTGAGTGAAATAATGCGATGTCTGCTTAGGATCGCATCTACACTGTGCGAGATATGCAAATCCCAAGAGCTCTGGAATCTGTTGGTTCAGAGTAGAACGAACCATGATGGAGATCGACCCACCGGAAGAATACGTCATAGGAGTCAATCCTAGCGCCCTCACGGCACGTTCAACAGGTTCATACTCTATGAACGCAGGCAGCTTTGCCACTCTTTGGACTATGCATCCCTCTGAACAACATAATTAAAACGGAAAAGACGAGACATACTCTGATCGGGATGCGCTCCTATGCCGATCTGGTACATTTCACGGACAGAATCCATTTTCACCCATACTCTTGCACAAGTGTACTGTTTAAGCGCACTGCCTGTACATGAATTCAGAGAATGTCCAGGAAATCCGCAGAACACATACAGTGTCGGCGCTGGTAATCGAGCAACCAAGCGCTCGTCTCCACCCAGAAACGGAGAAGTTTTCTGCCACTTTTCCCACCCTCCGAAGTGCTTGGATCCGTATTGGGAGGTGTAATGGAAGTATCTTGCACACCAGTCGGTGTGACTGTTTCAGCGATGACGAAGCCCAAGTGGTCAAAAATACAGCGACTAGGAACGTGGATCACATGAGCAGGTTGGAAACCAGTCAAATTTGTCCTCACACGACAGGTGTCCACCCGAGCTTTCTTTGGAATACTGGCCGAGAAATTGTTATGCCTCGATTTTCTCCCCTCCATAATTTGTTCTCAATGATACTATATCCCATGAGTCTCTTGGAGTGCAGCATGAAAGATTGAACGCACACTAGGAAGGTCTCCAACCCCGAGACAACAGATTCTTCTCGATTGCGGTCGGGAGCCGGATTATCCCATCTCTCTCGCGTGAACTCCTCGATATACTTGACGGGTATAACGCCAGGGATGACTTCGGAAACAATGCAATACAACGAGCACTGGCAACAAACATAGAGGTCTAATGGGTCACCTGGCTGCTCGGGGACCGAGTCGTCCATAGCATCATCTGACAGTTTATCGAGTGAAATTGCATCCAGGTTGAGCGACGTCACTTTCCGCCGCTTTTGTTTCTTGTGCATGGATATTTCCCATTCTGAGCGGCGGAAAGCCGGATCGAGTTTCAATGCATCCACAGCCTTTTCGTAGCGATGGAAGTGGTGGGTCAAGTTTACTGGACCAAAAGGATGCTCTCCCTCCCCGACGCATGACGTCGTCCGTCTACGACGTGCAAGGTCTGGGAAGGGGGTTTCTGGATCGGGAACGAATGAATTTGCCAAAGGAGGCATCATCGTTGAAGACTTCCATTGGAGAAGAACCCAACCATTATGCTTCCTGCAATAGTACGCGTTCGGATGGGGTATGGTGTACGTAAGGTCATCCACAGAAGGCGGCTGGAAAGGTGGACCGACATCGCCGCTCTCCTGAAGGGAGGAAGCCAGAGGCTTGAAATCTGGCGGGTCGACGCTGACTGAGAACAAGGAATGATCAGGATTGTGTAAGAGGTCGGCTAGGTATGGCGGTAACACTCCAGGGCCTGGTCGTTTGTGCAAATCGCGGACGGAAGCGTCCCACCAATGTTCTTCTTCGAATTTATCCCGGCCATCGATGCTAGGACCCTGTGATGTGGGCCCGCCATAGCACTGCGCCCAAGTGCCACTGCTATCCCAAGGGGTCGTATCTGTATTCCACGTATCTGTGGACGTGCTCCAAGTTGGTTGGTTCCCTGCCCAAGCACTATCGACCTGACTCCACCCATTATGGACCTCATCGGCTGGCAAGAGGCCGGGCATAGAATCATTGACGGGCGCCTCCTCGACAAGCTGTGGCTCGCGAAAGGAACTTGCATCTACGGAAGCGTATACTGGGGGTGGCGAACTGGGCTGGATGACCTTTGTATGGCCTGAGCCGACGTTTTTTCGGGCAGGAAGTGGAGGTGGCTTTGACGCATAGAAGCTGGTGGTTGGCACTGTGCTTGGTGCCTTGGAAGTACTTGTGGATGGTGCAGGTTGGGGAGGCGATGGCAAGTGACGAGCCAGTTGCCTGGGATCATTATGGTCCATATTGCGGTCAGAGATGTCGCAAACTACAAGCTGCGACAGGATGATATCAGCGCCTAGAATGAGCCACGATGACTGATTGCGTGCAGATGTTAGGAAGTACTGAAGGGGTTTGAGGACGATCAGGATATCTGGATCATCTACACAAAGACTCGGACAACGGACGAGCAACTCGACGTAGATTGTAACTTGATCAAGCACGCGTCACTCCATACACGCAGCATTGATTATGTAATCTAGATTTATGTCTACCATCGCTAACAACTTATGTTTTACCATGTCACTCAGAACTTGTAGACCTAGAACAGTCATCATGAGTCACATGTCGTATAGGCTGTGCATAGAGCCAACCTGGTCTGTTGTGTACCCAAGATCCTTCAGGATACCACTCAGTTCTCCTTGTCTGGGGCCATCCTTTTTGCCCGCAAGAGAAAGCACCTGGGGCGGAGGGCCTGTGATACTCGTCGGCTTCAGCCTACCCAACCTACGGCAAAACGACTCACCACAAACAAAGACCTTCACTTTGTCACCAAGAGAAGGAGGAGCAAAGTGTTGCTGGATGAGATCTGCGTTAACATACCCGCTCGGACCTGGTTCCAAGACACTGTGAGCGTCATCCCGAAAGCTGCAAGAATATCCGATTACCCTTCCAGTTCGCAGGAGGTTTGTCAAGCACGTAGAGAACATCAAAGTTATTGGGGTATTTCTGCTTCATGGCGTCAAGCTCTTCGCGAAGAAGGATATCTACCTCGGTCACGTTTGCAAAGATCAACTTGAACTTGGTCTTGTTGGTTTTATCCGCGAGTGCATGTTGTAAAACTTGGTACAGTGGCGCGCTTGAGAGTTACGGTTAGACGGGTGAGAGGTTTTAGTTCTTGCCTGCGGACTCACATGCCAGAGCCTCCACCAATGAGGCCAACTTCATCGAATTCGTTCACTACGCAGAGTTCAATTGACATTCGTGACACGGAACAGAGAAGGAATTACTCTTCCAGGGCCATTTCGACAGGGGTCCCTTGACGGCAAGCTTGTCACCGGGTTTCAGAGAGTGGATATACTTTGAGACATTGCCAGTTTCATACTTCTTGATGATGAAGGTAAATTCTCCTTCTAAATCCGACGGAGAGATGGGGGTATAGGGCCGGTGCATGGGTTTTCCGTTGGCATCCTTGAAATCCTCTGCCTTGATGTACACGCATGAGGATACAGGGAGGAGAGAAGCGTTCCCCTCGCCCAAATCAAAAACAAACCTATCATTCCGACATGTAGGTACATGTATGATGACAGGCCAAGGTGAGACTTACTTGGAAGTATTGTGGTTGTACGGCTCGACCCTCTTGAGCCTGACGTCGACAAAGTTTTTGGGGTCCAGCGGACTTGTCAAGACCTTGTTTGGCTTGACTTGCTCTGCTTCACCTTTGAAGCAATACTCGTAGAAAAGGTAACTGGCCAAAAGGCCGCCAGCGGACACAAAGAGTTTGGACCCCGTAGACTTTTTGGCCGCGGGTGCTTCTGTGGAGTAAAGCCTGGCCTGTGAAGCTCAGAACGAATACCGGTGAGAATGGGCCGGGTGGAGAACATACCGCTGAACGGGCTAAAGTGGCAGCGCGAATGAAGGACATGATGGAGCAGATGCAAGAGGGAAATGTCGGTTAGCGCGCTGACTGAGCGGCCGTAAGTAGACTAAGCTCGAGTTGACCTTGTAGAGTCTCATATGGGTCGGGGGACCTCAGACACACCCGCCGAAATTTACAGAGGCCGCTGGGAGGCTGAGGGTTATCTTATTATCGTCCCCTTCGTGATTTGGATGGCACCCATCTGAGCCTCTTCTTTCCGCCATCTTTCTCTCAAAGTCCTCCTTGCATCATCGAGCAACCTCTGTATCAATCAAAGTTCACCATGTCTTTTGTCAAGCTTAGTATATTCGGCACATCTTTCGAGGTGCGTCCCTTGCATCACGAGCCCTGGATACCCTGGCGATTCCTATCGATTCTCAAGGTCACTACGCGTTATGTCGACCTACAACCAGTCGGAATGGGTGCGCTGGCTACATCGCTTGATCTCCACGTTTCCCGCTCACCAGCCTACTGACAGGGGCGTTCGGTCTCGTCTGGTACTTTTCTTTCCCACTTACTATCTGCCGCCCGCCTCTCATGTGTGCCTAGTTCCGCAAAGGACCAACTAACAGGCTCGTCCGTCGCGATCAAGAAGATCATGAAACCCTTTAGTACACCCGTCCTGAGCAAACGAACGTATCGCGAACTCAAGTTGTTAAAACACATTCAACACGAGAACGTGGGTTCTCTCGCGACTTCGTTCTTCGCATCTCATGAAACATACATGGGGCACTCTAGATCATCAGTCTAAGTGACGTGTTCATCTCCCCCCTGGAAGATTTGTGAGCCCCACTTTTCTTTTTCCCGCCCCCACGCTAATATCGCGATATAGGTACTTTGTCACGGAACTTCTTGGCACGGACTTGCATCGCCTGTTGACGTCGCGTCCGTTGGAGAAACAATTCATCCAATACTTTTTATATCAGATTCTTGTGCGTGTGTTTGTTCCAATTATTGTCAAGCTCATTCAGAGCCAATAGCGCGGTCTGAAATATGTTCACTCTGCCGGAGTTGTCCATCGTGATCTGGTGAGTCAGGCTCCGTTTGTGTCCCAGTTTCAACTTATCGCTATCAGAAACCGAGCAATATTCTCGTCAACGAAAATTGCGATCTCAAGGTTCGTTTTTTGACGTTGGCTTCATCTCTGATGTGACTGACGAGGGGTAGATATGCGACTTTGGTTTGGCACGCATCCAAGATCCGCAAATGACAGGATATGTCTCGACGAGATATTATCGTGCCCCTGAGATTATGTTGACATGGCAGAAGTACGATGTGGCCGTTGACATCTGGAGTACTGGTTGCATATTTGCGGAGATGTTGGAGGGGAAGCCGCTGTTCCCTGGAAAGGACCGTACGTGTCTCTTTTCTTTTCTTTTCTGTTGACTGACGAAGAGTAGATGTAAACCAGTTTTCGATTATCACAGAGCTCCTAGGGACGCCCCCCGATGACGTCATCGAAACCATCGCCAGTGAGAATGTCCGTCCTTCCCTCCCTCCATATTCTCGTTTTTTCACGCCTCTCCAGACACTAAGATTCGTCCAAAGCTTGCCCAAACGTGAGCGTGTTCCTTTCAGCCAAAAGCTCAGAACTACCGACAAGGATGGTTAGTCAGTTTGGCCGCATTCTAGCGCGACGAAACTCATCTGTCGCTAGCGTTGGATCTTTTGGAGAAGATGTTGGTCTTTGACCCCCGAAAACGTATAGATGCTGCTACGTCTCTTGCGCACGAGTATGTCGCGCCATATCACGATCCAACCGATGAGCCGGTTGCTGCGGAACAGTTCGATTGGAGCTTTAACGACGCCGACCTTCCTATAGATACATGGAAGGTAATGATGTACAGCGAAATTCTTGGTCAGCCTCTCTCTGCGGTCAGTTACCTCAGCTTATATCCTTCGTGTTACCAGATTTCCACCAGGTCGGCGAGTCAGCAAACTCTTCTGGAGTTGTCCCAGAAGGCGCGCTTGCAGGACCCGAAGCGCCTAACGCCACCGCTGCTGCGGCCAAGTAAATTTTGGCCCCCTTCTTAGGTTCTTCAGGTCTTTCGTTTAGAGGAATGCCTTCGACTCGGTCGGTCCCTGATTTCGTAGGATACGAATTACTGCTAATTTCCATTGCAATTGCAGTCAACGTTTCTTGGTAATGTAATTTCCCGTGTTCTCGAGCTCCCATTGCATTTCCTACCGTCGCTGTCTCCTATTCGTAATACCAGCCTTCACTTTTGCATTGTCCGGTCCTTGGTAACTTCTATACCGTCTTTCTATACGCGAGCGTAAATTCTCAGCACTTCCGATGTACTGCCTCGATTCTATACATAGCAGTCCTCATCTACCTTGTAGTTGTATGCTGCTTAAACTTGTGAGTTCGTGGACTCCGGTTAGATGTAATGTCATTGTGCCAACCCGATTTGTCAGATGCTCATACTACAACGGCGCGCGCCGAGTCCGAACTATCCACGACGATGATAGGACCAAGTCGACGCGGCAATCGACCAAGCGCCTTCGACATTTCTTTCCGCGTTGAAGATCCAGACGATTCAGCGACTACATCTGATGCCAGCCGCAAGCGGGATCGCGGTGACACCGGTGATGTAGATCTCAGAGTGCGTGCTCAGCAGCTTGAATCTCCCATTTGATCGTGCTGATCCACAGCCCTGTAGGGCGCGAAACGCCGCAATTTCGATACAACCCCACAGCCCAGTGAGCGTACCAGTTCATTCTAATACTTCCTCCTTTTGACCTCCTTTATATCAGTACGAAAATACGAACCACGGCCGTATGAGATCTTGGAGACCAGTGATCTGCTCGTATTTGGTGAAGAACAGGATCCCCCAGACGATGGCAGGAAGCGAACTCGCACCCTTTCCCATTTTACCTTCTTCGACCCTCATCATGAAAATAGTATGGTTCCACTTGATGTCCTCGACGAGGGCATGGGTGGTCATCATCGCGTTCTCGGCGCTGGTTTCATTGTCGCGAAATACGACGTAGATGAGGACGAGGGTCAGGAAGATGGTCTTGATGTAGAAGCTGAGCAACAGTATATTCGCATGACACCCATCCTCCGGTACTTTACAAGATATCGGGAAGCGGACTGGTATGTGATCTCCAGGAGGAGGTATATGGCACATCGGCATACCGTATACTGACGTGAAAAGCCCGTTTTATGTCGAAACGGAACATGCAATCTACGAACTCAAGACTTCGGAGCCATCCAAGAAATATCGCAGTCAATTCCGCCCCTTCTGGAGGCTACAGACGATATTGCGACTGGTTATATCCTCTGCTACAAACGACCCAGAACGAGAAATTTCTGCTTTCATGCGAGAATATAACGGCGTTGCAATCTTCGGTCAACCTCTGACTGAACGTGAGCTATGGGATGCTGTGCGTCTATTTCATCCCGGAGAACGACTATTAAGTGTCTCCCTAGGTTCCGAAGCTACGCCAAACGCTGGAGACTGTCCCATGTGGAGATGACCTCAGAGCATCTATCGTCATCCATCACCTTCTTTCTCGCTTGGCTCCTGTCATGTTCAAGCCTGTAGGCAAGAGGAAGCAAAACAAACAGTCGTTAGAAAGTGACCCCCACGTCCAATATAGGGGAAACCTAGACCTAGTAGTACTGCGTACGACAAACCCTACACATGTGACTCCACGGATTGCGCAAATGGCTGTCCCATTATTCAGAGAAGTTCTTCAAGTCGTTGGACCCCGCCCTCGAGTCGAGCCTGGGGTGGTACCGAAAGACGAGCTTACCCTCCGGCTTCACGGGTTCTTGATGCGCGCTCAAGCCCGCCGGCTTGTCCAGTTCCGACCGGATCAAAGGATACGACACTCACGCTGGCTGAAGCATATACTGATAGATGGAGTAAAATATGAGGTAGGGACCAGGGTCTTCTTGTTTTTCTATAGGCTGACGGGAGGTTGACAGGTCGGAGATACTGTCCTTTTCTATCCAGGGGAGGGTATTCCGCCAAATCCTAACGATCTCCCTCCCACGGACACGCTTGCCAATCACTTTTGGTAAGGTATTTATTGCATAGCTTTGCAACGTCTCATCCAAGTTTCGTTCAGGTTCGCTAGGATCATACACATGAATGAATTGGATGAGACTGTTCATGTTCAATGGTTCGAGCACAGCTCCAAGACGTTCCTCCAAGAGTTGGGTCTTCCCCAGGAACTGTTCCTAGTCAACCATTGTAATACGCAGGCGTTAAAACATATCGTCGGCAAAGTTGATACACACTACATCAAGCCGGATCAGTCTCTTGCAGACATCCGGCCACATGATTACTTTTACAGGTACGAGCCATATAGCCGCGGTTCGTCAGTTCTGACGACGCGATCCAGGTACTTGTGGGATGACCGTGAGGGCACGTTTACGAATATTGATATGAATGCGTTGGTCGCCTGTGCGCAAGACCCACCACCGGACAATTGCACCGCATGCAAGCTAGCTCAAAAACTTGATGAAGGTACCGAGGTGGCAAAAATACATCTTGGTGTACGATGGCATGGGGTTGAGTATCATTTGGACGATTGTGTCTTGATTAAAGCAGATGAGGGGCCATGTCATATTGGTCAGACCATCAGATTTGACCATGGCATTGGGCACGACAATGTCAAAGTTGTTGTCCGGCTCTTTGGACGCACTGACAGGGTTGGGAGTCGACCAGATACGGCACTCAAGGACGAGGTAGGTCCACTTCCTTAGGGATCCTTTTACTTGTTCACATCCTTGCATTGTAGAGACATATATTTTTAACAGATGATGAGATGACAACCACAATCCATAACTTGATTGGGGTATGCTATGTGGTAGTCAAAAACGACATGCCTGAGTTGGATACATGGCTAGCAATGTCCCCCCACCACTTCTACGTCAAATATCATTTTCCCTCACTCAGTGTCACATCTTGGGCTCGCAGGCGTCGGATGCACTGGGATGACCTACCCATCTGTCCCATGTGTGTGAAACAAGATTTCAAGAAATTCAATGGGATGAAGATGTTCCTGGAAAAAGAGGCCCCTTTGCGTGTTTTTGACCCATTTGCTGGAACAGGTGCATTTGGTCTAGCTATGGAGGAGGTGGGTTGTTTCAAAATGACACATGCTGTGGAGATTACCCCAAGTACAGCAAAGACACTGAGGTAAGATTGATGTTTTAGACTGTAGAGCTTATCTGGATGTTGATTGGCAGGAACAATGCTTCAGCAGATATCAAAGTGTACAACCAATGTAGCAATCTTGTCCTCCGCCATGCAATTTTGACCCACGAAAACAAAAATCCTGATCCACTCAAGTCCATCGAAGGCCATCAATTACCTCCACCTCCAAAGCCCGGTGACATTGATTGTCTTATCACGGGGTTCCCTTGGTAAGTGCTCATGATATCTACTCGGGTCTCGCTGACTTGTCAAAAGTCAGCCCCACTCTACTTTAAACATGTATCAGAAAGCCAACGATAGAAAGAGCAATCTGATTCTTACTGCCCTTTCCTTCGTCGACTTCCTCAGACCTCAATATTGTATATTTGAAAATGTTCGAGGTTTTCTACACTACAACCTTCGTGCACGTCAGCACGGTGAACATTCAGTCAAGGGAGGCATCCCGATGGGTGGTCTGAAACTCGTCGCGGCGGCGCTTCTCGACATGGGGTAAGTCTTCCTCTGCCTGGTTTAGTTGTGGTAATGACATCAATTCCGATACCTCATAGATATCAACTTCGATGTAGTCTCCTTCAGGCTGCGCACTATGGAACGCCACAAACCCGGGTCCGGTTCTTTCTTATAGCTGCCAAACGCGGTTTGGAACTACCTTCGTTTCCCCAGCCTACGCATGATTTCCCTGTCTCTGACAATTTGGAAATCAAATTCCCTGAGGAACTTGCATTTCGCCCGATAACCACCATTTCTGGTGTCGCGCCGCATCGTTATGTATCCGTACACGATGCGATCAGCGACCTTCCCAAGTTTGACTGGTGCGCCGCCTCCTCCTGTGTGTAGGCGTTTTCATTTCTTAAAGCGGCTTCCTTCTCGTAGGAAACACCCTGAACAAGTGCTCAATAGACGTCAGATGGAAGAGAATCGTGTCAAGGAATGTCATGAAGATAAGCCATGGTGTGGTTTTCAGGGACCTGATGTTCCGTACGAACACGAGCCGCACACAAGGTTTCAACAGAGGTGCCGCAGTCGACCGACACGAGATATCCAGCAGTACACGCGCACATATGATCCTAAAAAGGTGGAGAGGCAAGTCTTGTAGGGCGTTGACGATCGTGCGGTATGCTGATTTTTTTTCACGAGCTTAGAGTCGTTGAGATTCCCATCGAGGCTGATGCGGACTATCGGAGTAAGACCTTCTGTCGCTGTGGTTCTCCTAGACTGAATTTATCCGGACAGGTTTGAGACCCGATCTTTGGGAATGGCAGCTTGTCAACCCCCAATCGTCAGTCGCCAGGAAGGGTTTCCAATCTGGTGAGCAACAGCCAACATATACGCGGGTCATTTGTCCGACACGATGATTACAGGATATTATGGACGCGTCCAACGAGACAAATGGTTTCAAACCACAGTCACAAATGTGGACCCGACGGCGAAGCAGTGCCGCGTGATACATCCTTATGTATATGCCTACCCCTTGTCACGCATGGGTATTCGTATTGATGCTTAGTTTTAGAGCAGACGCATTGTGACGGTTCGGGAACTCGCCCGTTCACAAGGGTTTCCAGATCATTTTATATTCCATGCTCAAGACGACCGCGTCGTGACTGTAAGTGTCCTCATATAGTTGTTCGTCGATCTTGTAAGCTCAGCCGAGACCAGATGCACCGACAGATTGGGAACGCAGTCCCATGGCCAGTCTCGATGGCGATGGCACGCGAATTTCGTGAGACACTCTACAAAGATTGGGCGAAAAGGAACCCCATCCCTGAGGAACCTATGGATGCGGAATTTACGGATGATGAAGCTAGATCTATGGATGATGATTCGTCCGCAATGCAAGTCGATTGAGGCTACCCAGTAAGTAATTGGCTGTTCTCGTAAATCGCGTCGGAAACGTCGACTTGAATCGATTTTCATACCAATTCGCTTGTACTTGTCTAATTCTATCTCATTGTCTGGCGCCGGTCTTTATTTTCTACGGGGTGAGTCGACGAGTCGGAGGTCGAGAGTGTGAGCACGAAACCTGTGACGTGGTTTTCAGAGAGCGGTGATACTCGAATCCACGACATCATCGCCGTTCAAACGAGCGATCCTAGCATCTAGTAAAGCAGCCGTTCAGTAACAATTCCAACAGTCAAAAAAAGTTCATAATTACGCGCTCACTGCGTCACTCGTCCTCAGAGATCACCGCCTCCTCGTATCCAACCCAGATCACCTCCGAACAGCTCTCACAACCCACGAGATGCGTCCCGTTCTCTAAATCGTCTTGCGTGATGCGATACATCCCACCACACCGACACCTATATCGCCACTCCTGCGTCGAGTCTACTTCCGCTCCCATTTCCGCGCCCGATCCTATCTCGGTCACCGTCTCCACCGCGGTGAACTCTTCGAGCGAGACGACCTGCGCCGGCCTCGACCCGCACGATAGTACATGTCTAGATTCTTCCCGCCTCAATAATCCATCGTAGGCCGCACGTAAACCCACGTCCGAAAGCGTCTTGTACGCCTCTTTCAACAACGCCATGTCGACCGACGCCTCCTCGGGAGGCGGCGACAGCAGTGGTCGTGGTCTATTCCGAGTCGGGTCCGCGGGAGTGTCTACATCAGAGACTGCTGGGGCTATGGAACTATGATTGCGCGGTCGGGACTGTTTGTCGGGATGGAGACGTAGGAGGGTACGATGGTAGGCGATCTTGATGTCGCTTGGGGGTGCACATCGAGGGATTTGAAGTAGGGTATAGAAATCCGAGGAAGTGGTGTAGAGCATCACTCAGTACTCGACAGAGGTGCACCTCTGAGAGATCGGTGTGTAATGTACATACCCCTCCCGAGAGAGACTCGGACAGTGAGTTCAGAAAGATGATGATGTTAGTGACAAGAGACGTGGAGGACTCGCCAGTAGCAAGAGGCTCAGACTCGGTGGTCAACACTACGAACATCAACTTTGAGACCAAAGTCAACAGTTTATTTCTGCCACCGCAATACAAGGTGGAATACGCTCTTGGTCGATTTCTTATACGAGATGAATCACTGAGCTCATAACACATTGTAGGACGCCAGGTATGTGCCTCAAAGCTTCACTTGGGGATTCGAGTGGTTCTTCCCTTCGTACTTGAGTGTGGGGTCGAGTGCGACGCGGTCTACTCATTCGGAGGGGCATTTCCAAGTGGTGATACGCTGGTGCTACGAGTTCGAGGGTTTGGCTCTGATGGATGACTGGATGTACTCGCAACAACACGCGCTTGACAGGTTTTCTCGGGTATCTTGGGTGCATGGACGAGTGATGCTGGCGGTTGTGTCGCTGCTGCTGCCTTGACACGTACCCAGCCGAGAGCATGCTGCGTGTATACGTAGTTCATACATCCCTTCCATAGTGTGGTGTCGGACTCTCCTCCATCCTCCCCACCTTGGCAAGCTGCCCCCCAATCCCGATCGTGTCCTGCAACAAGTCCTCCCCAAGCAATCTCAGCTGACCCGGCTCCCTCCCCTGCTGTCGACGCTGCGCAGGCGGAATCCCAAACACCGTCTCCTCCGTGACCTCTAACGAATCCTCACTCTGAGGTGCCTCGTACCCACCCTCAGAGTCAAAGCTATCGTCAAAGCCGTCCTCATCCCCGCCGATGGCTTGGAGCGCCCGCGCAAACGGATGCACGGCGATCTCGTCTCCACCTCCAAATTCATCTGCACCCAGAGAGTCACTCGAGTGGTTCGAGTTGGACGACCCAAAAGAGTCATCCGGGTCGGGTTCGCGGGACGACGCCATCAGGAAAGCCGTGGAAGGCTGGCCAGGACGAACCGGTTCGTCGTTGAGCGAATCGGAATCCGAGTCCGAGTTGGTATGAGGGTGTGATCCAAGCTGGATTGCGGTTTGGTCGTCTTCTTGTAGGTCGAACATGTCCAATCCTTGATGGTCGGGTGTATCCAGTTCGTCCTCCCTCATTGGAAGAGCAAGCATACCGGTCCCACTGTCCGCTTGCGAAGATGTCCTCGAATGCGACGCAGATGCAACAGAATCAGCTTTGAAACTGGACTCTGGCATTTCAAGCCCGACACGTCGCATCATACTTGCCAAACTTGTATCGGTGTCGTTGCTATCTGTCAAGGAAGGATACGCGTGCCGCGTGTACCGCGAGAGCGAAGGCGGGGTTGGAATCGTACTCATCGTATCATCCTTGACTGCACCGGTGCCATATCCAAACGCAGGCGTTCTCATCTTACTCGATGCCAGGCTGTTTACAGATCCAAATTGGCTTTGCATGTCGCCCAGCAGATCCCGTCTGATGCGGTCTGCTGCCTCCTTCCCGGGCGTTCTCCCGAGAGTGGGCAAGTCTCTTCCAGGCGTCTGACCAAGTGACGGCAAAAGTCCGAGTCCCACACTGGACCTCGGCGCCCTCGCAAACGCCAACGTCCGTGGCGGAGACATTCCCTGCATCAAATCGACCGAATCATCGAAAGAGTCGTTAAACATGGTGAATTTCGGCTCCTGGTTCGAGTCCGACACATGTTTCGTCAGAGAGGGAATATCCAACGCGGACGATATAGATGTGGATGTGGACGTGGACGGAGAAGCAGCTGTAGGCTTTCTCGGCGTCCGCTCATATCGCGGGCGACGGGGCGATGGAAACACAGGTTCGTTTTCCAATTTAGCAGGGAGTAAAGACTGGATATGTTTTGGGATGGCGATTGGTGTCTTTGGCTTGACCTTGAGCGGTGACACATACGCATTCGTCACGTTTGTACGAGGAGTCGGCAGCGCGCTTCGAGAGATATGTGAAGACTGGACCTTGGCTTTGGGTTCGCCACGATCAAGCCTCGAACCGCCTCGAACCACCTTCTCTTGGCCGATCGATGGGAATTGCTGGATAGTGTTCTCCTCCTCGTACATGAGACTGTCTGTAAGAGATGACGTGTCCTGTCGCACAGAGGCTTCCTCTTCTTCGCGCGCAAAGCTTTGGAGTTCACTCTTGAGATGAATTATCGGTGACTCGAGAGAAGCACTCCAGGAGGGTTGATCGTCTAAAGTCCGATCAGGTGCATGCCCAGGACGTGCCGGGGTCGACGAGACCGCGTTTACGGGCATGAACGAACTCTCGGACGCAGTCACGTCATACGTCCTAGTGGTCATCTCAGAAGGCATACGCGACGGGGTCACATCCAAATCCTCCCTGGGCTGGGAGTCAGACGCCGATTCAGAATCGGCGACGGATGATTGGGTCTGCTCGTCATGCACGGAATCGTAATCCTCGAGCGTCGGTATATGCACTTGCGCGGCCTGCTCGTAAAACGATGTCCAAAACTTATGCACACGGAGAAAGTTTTGAGACAGCGACTGTGTGATGAAGCTTGACAAGACCGTTACCTTGGCCGCTTCACGAACCGGTTCCGTACCGAGCGCATAGCGCTTCACAGCTGGCAACAACCTTGTCGCCATGAGATGCTGAATCCTCGAAAAATTGGCATCTATGTTCTTTTCTCGATCATTCGCTGTTTGGGACCTGGCGGCGATGCGAGTCGTTCTGCTCACCTGTAGTTTAATGGTGATGAGCTGTTCGATCTGGTCGATCTGGTCGTTTATGGGTGCGTTGGTGTCAAGTCCTGGAACGACGATGGAGGCGGGGTCTGTGGACGGATTCCATCGCGGTGGGTTGAGTTCGACGGGTGTGGTCATCGTCGCCTGCACTCAGGATCGTTGGGTGAGAAAATCCATGAGACGCGTGTGGTCACGCGTGACAGACGCGTCAAACCAGACCAGCTCCCGGTGAATATTTACTCGCAAGTGCAGTACTAATACAAATGGTGCGCCATCGAATGGCCAGCGCCTACTTATAACGGGGTCGTGGTAGTGGAATTAGATCATCCCTTCCCGGTCGGGAATCGCTATCTGTGCCGAACGCGTAAAAACTGTACCACTCGGCCTATTCGTCGAGCGTGGCGGTGGTGGCCCAGCTGCCCTTGTGCTGTCGTGGGATCTTGGTAGTGGAGGTCTTAATGGGGTTGAAGGGATGCTAGTAGAGTCGCCTCGAGAGAGAGACGGTCGACGCACACGGGGTATCGACGGTGAGGGAGGATTCGCAGCTGAAGGTGAAGGTGAGGGTGAGTTGGATGAGTTATAAGTTCGAGACAAAGTGGGAGTTGGAATCGCAAGTCGGGGAGGCATGATCTGGGGGTTAGATATAGACGGTGCTTTGGGATGCTGAACCAAGAGTTCATCAAGGAGGTAACGGAAGTCGAGACCAAACTCTTGTAACAACTGTATGGCTATCAGCTGGAGGAGTGTGAAGCATGGCAAAAGTACACAAACCTTTCGACTCTGGGAATGGGTGATAAAGAGTGCTTCATCAATAGTTGGTTGGTCCACATCCGAGCTATACACTTGTTTCCTGAATATTTCAGCATACAACTCGATCTGCTTTTTCGCCCAGTCGATGAAACCTGAGTCGCCGCATGAGTAACGTCTTCCCAGATTCGAGAGTAGACTCACCAGAGGTCATCTCATGCTCCACGAACCCGGCGAGGAACCAATCCGCAGTATGCTTGATCGCTGTAAACACTATCACTGCGAGATTGTGTGTATAGAGGCCGACATGCCCTTCAAATGTGATGGCGCGAACATAGCCCTTGATCGCAGCTCCTCTCGCAGCTAGGAACGTCTCTCGGGCCCGAGCCACAGCGCCAAGACGCAGTAGATGACCGACAAGCTCCACACACATGGACTTTGAGTTCTTCGGGCGAGCAAGCGCGTCCAGCAGGGCAGACGTCAGTGCCGCGACAAGCGGAGTCAAACTCGGATAAGCTCGCGCAGACTCGGCCAACTTGACTGCACGAGGCCATGCACGAAGGGCAATAGTAACCGTCAAGTCGTCCGAGAGTTCAGAGAGTGCACGCGCATTACGGTCGTTTTTGGCCCTTGCAGACGCTTCTGCTGCGGCAGGCGTTGAAGAATTTGCAGCGCGGGCTAACTCGGCCATCCAGTCGGAGAGTGGGGGAAGCTTATCGAGATTGAAGACCGCGGACGCGCGCTGCTTTATGGATGTGAAAAGGGGGTTATTATTGAGGAAAGATTTAGACGCACGTCACCCCCTGAATTAGCACCTGCCCACAAACTTTTCCTGCGCTCATGCTCGCCCTCACGCTCCTTGCGCCTTCGAACTGCCAATTCTTCTGCCACTTGGCGGAACTGCCCAAGCAGTATCTTTTTATCAGTTGGAGCATCGGTGCGATATACATGTGTCTCTTTGCCGTGACGAACTTTGAAGACATTGGTCATACCTGTGGGGAGTCAGAAGATGAAGGATCGATCGGAGCCGACTTACTGGCAGTGTCTTTGGTGTCAAGGACCAACATCTCATTCAAAGGCCAGCACCTCTCGGCGACGAGCTTGCCTGCGGTTTCGGCAGCGTTGCTACTCCCCGAAATGGGGGCAACCGTGCCACCACCTCTTCTTCTCCTGGCAATCAATACGGCGTCGTCCAATATGACGAATCGAACCATACTGATGACCTTGTATGTTGCCGCATTCAATTCCCAAATGCCGTCCATTTCGGCGACGACATGCCTGCCTGGGGTGGCGGGTGCAAACTTGGCAGAACCGGATATCTGGGAATGTAGCGTTTGCATCTGGGAAGCATAGAGGATGCGGAGATCCACAACGGAAGAACGCGCGGCACGTCTGCGTTCTAAGAGAGGATGAGTTGTGTGAAAGGGGTGTAAGAGAGACTGACCTGCAACGGAGGCGGATTCGTCGATGTGCAAGAGAGAAGGCATGCTCTTCCATTCCTGGAGGCTTTCCTTGAGTTCGAGCATCTCGTTCTCGAGGACGCTGATCTCTTTTGAGACGAGGACGAATTCGGCATAGCTACGTCAACTGGGTGGTCAGTGAAGGACGATGAGGGTTGGGCTATGCTGACTTTTTGAAGACGTTGCGCTGCAACTCGACGGCGGTGTCGTCTTTGAGGGAGCGCAGAGAGGACTGGAGGGACTTGAGTTCTGCCTCGGTCGAGTTTGCGAGCTTTGCTTTGAGGTCTGGTGACCCTGCTCATGAATAGCGTCCTTGGGGTGATTGCGAGACTTACAGTCATCTGGATCAAAGTCTTCCTTGTCGAGGAGACGCTGGTCGAGGGCACGGGGGTCCTCCTTGACCTGGGTGATGTCGAGGACGATCTCATCGGGATCGCGTTGTGGGCCGGGTCTGAGACCGAGGGGGACGGTTGGCACGGCTGGCACGGAAGGGTCTGTCGGCGCGGATATTTCTGCATATCTGAGCGACATGCGCTTCTTCATCTTGTCGTCGACGGCGGACTTGCGAACATTCTGCCTCGATGTCGAAGGGGCTTTTGCGAGCTTTGAACCATGTCGTTTTACTGGTGGTCTTGATTCCGAGGGACGTCGTGAGCGGAGAGATTGCATACTCGTAATGGTGATAAAGTTGTCAACGCCTCTTGTCTCCACCCAACATGTACTCACAAGACCATTCCCGCCCAAACTCGTTCTATGGCCCCGACTTTGGTGAGGCGCACAGACAACGCCAGCCCCTCGCATCCAATTCGCCCCTCCAACAACCCGCCGACACCGCCTACGACCCCGACGACGTCCCCCTCGGCGCACTCGACATCCACAACCAAGTCCCAGACGACTTCTACGCCCCGCAGCCCGTCGACC
This sequence comes from Butyriboletus loyo, assembly GCA_038093515.1. Taxonomy (NCBI): domain Eukaryota; kingdom Fungi; phylum Basidiomycota; class Agaricomycetes; order Boletales; family Boletaceae; genus Butyriboletus; species Butyriboletus loyo. Next base: position 133,984 of record JBBPSI010000018.1, on the reverse strand, counting down.
AAACACCCGTCCGTTCTATCCAGGCCTCTCGCTCTGTCCGTGCACCATCGCCACCCCCACAGCCAAACGGGGCCCTCCTTGATCACTCCCATCTCCGTCCGGGCAATCAGGCATCCCTCCTCTCACACGACCGCACCCTCGAACTCTACCGTGCCAATGCAAAGAAAACACAGGATCCCGATCTCCAATTTGAGTTTGCTGTGTTCATGATCGATGCCTCAAAGACATACCCCATACCGGAGCGTACCCCAGGCAACATCATGGACATTGAGAAGGCGATCGAAAAGAGAGAAAACCTCGTCACAGAAGCCCTCGGACTCCTCAAACGTCTCGCTGACCGTGGCCATCCTGCCTCGCAGTACTTCCTCGCAGACTGCTACGCAAACGGAATCGGTACATACAAGGGAAAGCAAGACTTTGATCGCGCCTATCCCTTGTTCGTGCTTGCCGCAAAGCACGGCCATCCTGATGCGGCTTACCGTGCTGGGACATGTTGCGAGAATGGCTGGGGTTGCAGGCGTGAATCTCCCAAAGCTCTCCAATTCTTCCGCAAAGCGGCCGCCGCACTCCATCCGGGCGCAATGTACCGTCTTGGCATAGTAGAACTCAACGGCGAGCTGGGCCTCGCCAAACGACCCAGAGAAGGCGTCAAGTGGCTCAAACGTTCCGCGGAGCACGCTACGGCCGAGTTCCCACATGCCCTCCACGAGTTGTCTCTCTTGCATGAAAAAGGCATTTACAACGTGGTCTTTGTGGATACAGAATACGCCGTTGAACTCCTCGCCCAAGCGTCAGAACTTGGCTATGCTCCATCGGCATACCGATTAGGGGAATTCTATGAGTATGGCAAGCTGGGTTGCCCTCAAGATCCTGCCCTCTCCATCCACTATTATGTGCGTTTGCTGGTTCGGGTCATCCATTTGCGTCGTACACTGACAAGGTACTCAGAATATTGCGGCACAGCAAAATCATCGTGATGCGTGTTTCGCTCTGACGGCGTGGTATCTCGTCGGTTCGCCGGGGGTACTTCCGCAGTCGGACACCGAAGCGTACCTGTGGGCAAAGAAAGCTGCGGACGCCGGGCTCGCCAAGGCAATGTACGCCGTCGGGTATTTTCTCGAAGTCGGAATTGGGACGTCGCCAGATCCCCAGGAGTACGTGTCCGTCACACTATTTGTCATCCGAACTGACTCATGGCGTGTCCATAGATCCACATCCTATTACAAGAAGGCAGCTGAACTTGGTGATAAACGTGCGCAGCAACGGCTCAAGGGTAATCCCGCCCCAGGCCGCTCGGAGTCTGTCGTCCTGCGTGCGGATGGCTCAGACGGAAAGAATGGTGCCAACAGGGATTGTATTATTATGTGAAGTCGACAACTCCGCGCTACGCGTTTTAGTGGACACGCTTCCTTTCCGCCGCTCGATCGATATATGTCCTTCGCGCAATCACGGATTCTTGTTTCGCTCAACCTACGCATGGATATAGACATTAGAAGTGTTTGCCATCTGATTCTATTATTTTTACGCTACACTTACTCGCACCCACTCTCTTTGACCGTATGTCAATCCAGGGCACCCCATTTACCTCCTTCGCTTTGTCCAACTTGTTTCTATGCATTCTCGGTGCACTTGACTTGCCCCGAAATTAGCCCACGCCTGCACACACTCTCGGTGATATACTTTGCGCATAGATATCCAGCACGCACATCTTAGAATATTTATATTATGGATTCGTCGCATGGACCCTTGGCACTCAGGTACGATGTGTCGGGTGTCTGGCGGGCATTGGATAACTTGTTAGGTTCCGCTTGTAATTTCACTGTAATATCTGTACAGAGCAATGCTTCTCTACAATGTCCGTCGACGGCGTACGCTCTACCTTCTTTAACCTGAGAAACGCCGCGCGACCGTGTCTCTAAAGAAAAAACCGCCTTCTTTCTGGTTCATCGGGTCCATCCGAGCTGCTTGAAAAATGAATACCGTATTTAGTTCTTCAGACTGTTAAGAGTCCGAAATGGATAAGGATTCCATGTACGATGAGAGGGCTCTGCGACACACCTTGCAATGCATTCGATTTCAAAGAGAACGTCCTTGGGGAGTCGAGCAACCTCGACAGTGGAACGCGCAGGCTTGTGGTTCCCAAAGAACTTGGCATAGGTGTCATTGACGGTGACAAAGTGGTTCATGTCCTTCAAGAACAACTATCATCACAAAGAAAAACACACAGTACACCACACGCGATACATTGCAAGATGGATGGAACGTGAGGCTGAGTGGTCAGCGTCAAAGGGGTGATCGTCTCAAACACTCACGGTTGTTTTGACGACGCGACCGAAGTCGGAACCGCTGGCTTCGAGGATGGCTTCGAGGTTGGAGAGTGCTTGTTCGGTTTGTGGGATGATGCCTCCCGCAACGATTTCTGCGGTGGAGGGATTGATTGGTATGCAGCCGGAAACGAAGACGAGGTCGCCGGCTTTGATTGCCTGGGAATAGGGACCGAGTGCGGCGGCGGCGGCTGGAGACAAAAGGCAGGGTTAGATACGACGGGTAAATGTAAATGTGTGTGAGACGTACCCGTGGTCGAGACGGGCGTCAGGGAATGGTGTGTGGTGACCGTCGACATTGGCCTGAGGGGAGTATACGAGGGGAATGCGAACGTGCGACGTGCAGTAGTCGAGTAGAGACGGAGAGATGGGTTTGACAAGGATCGAGCGATAATCATCGATTGGTCAAACCGTGTCTAATGCTATACATAAGTAATGGACTTACATAGCAATAAACCATTTTGGTAGATCTGTTCGTTTTGATGTTCCGCCGTCCGATACCATCCCTTCTTTCAAGAGCCATGTCTCGCCGCGAAATGTCTAGCTCGCCGGTACTGGGAGACGAACCCGCAACGAAACGTCAGAGACTCGGGCATCTCACCCCCGAGTCTTTCAGGAATGGCGTCTTTCTGGCCCCGATGGTTCGCTCCGGTGCCCGTACGCCAACCCAGATTCCCCTGCCATATCATCGACTCATGCACTTCCACATGTCACAGTACCAACTCGTTTGACCGCCCTCAAACATGGCGCAACCCTCGTCTGGGGCCCCGAAATCGTAGACAAGGCCATCTTACACACAGAACGCGTCGTCGACCGTAAGTACCTCTCCTCGGCCTATCCTCCCACTCACCCCTCTGTCAGCCTCCACCGGCGTCGTATCCTACCACGGCAAAACGCGCGCCGTGTTTACAACCCACCCGACCGAAAGACCCTACCTCATCTACCAAATTGGGTCCGCTTCCCCTGAACTCGCCGTCCGGGCCGCTAAAACTGTCGTCCAAGACGTCTCGGGCATTGATCTCAACTGTGGTTGTCCGAAACCGTTTAGTACACATTCAGGGATGGGTGCTGCGTTGCTAACCAATCCAGATCTCTTGTGTGACATCTTGACGGCCTTGCGAAACGAACTTCCCCCTCAGATTACCGTGTCGGCAAAGATTCGCCTATTACCGACGCAAGAGGAAACGAAGAAGCTCGTCGAGAGGATCGTAGGGACTGGCGTAAGTGCGTTGACCGTGCATTGTCGGACGAGGGGTATGCGAAAAGGAGAGGCGGCGTCGGTGGATAGGCTTAGGGAGATCGTCGAGTTCGTACAAGGACTCGGTGTGGATATTGCTGTCATAGAGAATGGCGATTGTAAAGGATGGGGCGATGCGAAACGAGTAAAGAAGCTGACTGGTGGGTACAATACTTGGGCGTATCCTGATCTGACCGTTTCTCCAGGGGCATCTTCTGTGATGATCGCCACTGCCGCCGAATCAAATCCAACGTGTTTTTCCTCAATGCCTCTCATGGATGTAGAAACTACGCTCATACCATCGTATCTGCGACTGGTAAGCCGAGTGCTGCAACGTCCGTATCCTTCAGCATTTCATGCATTTGGCAGTCAAGATACCTAGATAATCACTGGGCGCTCACCAAGTTCTGTGTCAGCCAATTCAAAGCCCCTCGCACTGAACGCTCCAAATCTGAAGCGCACCAATTCAAGACCCAGATCGTCACCGCAAAGGGGTACGACGATCTCACAGAAATTGTCGGAGAATGGACTGGGGAGACAGACTTTGCGGACGCTGTCTCCGCCATCGAGGCACGTCGACCGAGACCACTCACGATCGATGATTTGCCGACGGATCTCGACGCTGCCAATTTGGAGGCATCCAGTATGCATGGGTGTGACGCGGACGACGACTTGGAGGAGGAGGAGGGACCTATCTCGACACCAGCTCAGCGTCCGAATCCAGAACCGCCCACGTCGTGTGCGCCGTTGGGACCGAGCACTTTGTTGCGCATGCCACTTCCTGCAATCATCACAGGGAGTGACGCAATAACGCCATCTCCAACGCCTAAAGCTGTCTCACCTTTCAGCGCGTCGCATCGATCGTGACGCGTTGCGTGAATGATTCATCAAGTACTGTACCCGGGACGTTATATACGCTAATCATAAAGTGGACTTTTTCTTCTTCTTCGTTTTGTCTTTCGTCCCAAATCCAATTGACAGACGAGTCCGAGGCTGATGATGATAACGAGATTCAAAACATGATACAAAGAGTCAATTGGTGCAAAAAAATTGATCTTTATTTTGTAGTGCTTCAACAACGATACCTCCACCTCTCGCCAGCGGATTTTTTCAACTCAGAAGAAGTGAACCTATGTACCCCTTGCTTTTGCTTTTCAGATTTTTGCTGGTGATTCCACAAATGTGACGAGTGCCAGTTTTTGACCCCTCTAAAACAACTTTTTGTCACGTCGGGTCACACTTGTGGCGGGGTACGGAGGTCCGGATTTCAATGTCAGAGGACCAACGGCGATAGAACAGACCAATCGGGTGCAGTGTATCGAGGAGGAGTTTGAATATCGTCACGCGCATGGTCGGCTCTACAGGCTGCATCTGTTCAGTTCAGTACTTGACATGGTGACCCATCATAGTATTCTGACCCAATTATAATACCCAGGTGTTAGAGCCCTGTCCATTAGCCAGATCTTTCAGATCTGCGAGGTGCATATTTGATAACCCCTCGGGACTCTATTAGGAGTAGTTTTGTGTACTAATCTGCAAAGCAGACAGTAACGTTATCGCTTGACGACTCTCTTAAGGCCCATTTGAGAGCTCTGATTGGTAGATTTATCGATGACGGAACTTTTGGCGAGCTTTTTGCTCGTTTTTGACTCGGCTAGTTTTGTAAATGTTCCGCTCAGCGGAACAGAACGTCGAATTGAATTGAATCGCAAGCGAATGGCTAATGACTAGACTCATCGCGTCGTGCGATGTTTTCGTCACCATCATCACGAGATCCGGCCTACTTATTACTACCCGCTCCTCATGCCCTGTCGTGGTGGATTTCCAGGGTTTGACGCCATCTCGTCAGCCTATGCACAGGGCCGTTCAGATCCTTTAAACGGGTGACTGACCTCTTCCAGAGTCAATTGTCTCGGGGATCGCAAGGTAGACATAGACGTAGCCAAGGACGAACATACCGAAAAATACCTGTGAAATTAGAGGCCTGATTCTGTTCAGCGACGATCGCGACAAAAAAGAGGGTGAGGCAGGTCATCACCTGATATAAAAGGTGGTATGGGTCCCGAGATCAATGATGTAACTCAGGAAGATGCCAATGATCATCTGAAGCTGATATAACACGAGCATCATTCCACGAATAGATTTGGGTGCCGTTTCGCTATTGTAAAGAGGCACGATGGCTTTATGAGGGGGAGAAGGTGGGGAACACAATGCACCTACACCGAGGCCAGCAATGAACCGTCCTATCGTAATTTGGGCGATCGAGTAAGTGGTTGCCGTTTGGATAGCCACACCGATAGTAAATATAGCACTCCATAAAAGGATGGAACCCACGTCGTCTCATGCTAAATGCTTGTGCAAGAGAGCCACTGGAATGAAAATACGCCGTCAAACTACGAATGTATGGTGCAATTCTTAAACAAACGTCCTGAAAAGAATTGGAGAATAGACATTTCGGAACAACGCAAACAGGACATACCCAGCAGACAGGAGAGATGTTATGATACTCTGGCGTGAACTCGACAAGGAGTATGTCCCATGCACTAGCAGGCTCACTTAGCCGAAACGCCACACAAAGTCAGGCATGATCAAGACGCCCTTGGGAGGGATAAAATTTTTGCTCGGGTTAACTGGGGGCAGACATAATGAGATCACACCAATGTCGTAACTAAAGAGGAAACCTGTTTGAAGAATTCGATCAATGTATCAGACATATGGTGTATATGACTCACAAAAGCCGGTCGGTGAGCGGAGAGCAGTCACCTCCTGAAAATGAGATCAAAGCATGGATGTCTCACGAGACCTCCAATTGTATTTTTCTACAGCATACCGAACGCGATGAAAATCGCAAGAAGCATAACTCGTTGATTAGTCGGAACGTGGGTTGTTTCCGCCAAAACGATGCTGCTTCTCTGATACATTGATAAAGGGCGGATGGGGGGATCGGAGGGCGAAACAGTTTTCTCTCTTGGCCAGTATTCTATATGAGCATCGAAATGTCCACATGTCCACACGTTCATATGAAAAACAGTCCCGGTGGCCCGTGGGCGGACCGATCTTGCAAGGAGTATTTAATAAAAGCCGGGAGAAACATACATCTCGATCACGTATAGCACGATAGAATGCAGGATGCCAGAACCCGGCAAGATTGAGTTTCATGAAAAGCCCCTTGATCATCAGTGCATCGACTTGTATCGACGATACGGTTTTCGTTGACTGCCGGGAAGAAAACCGACTATCAATGCGAAAGACATTGAGTCCGATAACCATGCACGTTTAAGGATGGTGAGGGTCTTCTGTCCACGAGGTACAATTGGACACCTTTACGTCCGGGTCTCCTGGACGTACCCTGGAGCCCCGCATCTATCCAGGGCAAATTACACGCGGATTGCAATGTACTTACTTCCGGCGGAACATGTGATTCAAATCGAAGGACGCCCAAATGGTGATGCAAGGCACAGTGCGAATGCAAAACGCCACTTTTGACCCATAAGACATGGAGAGCTGTCCAACGACATAAATCAGACCTAAGCCACTCAGACAGATCATGGAATTGCACCTAATTGTTGGGGATCGCAAGTTTCATAGAATCTTGATGCATGACGTTCGTTGAGCAGCCGGTCATGTGAACGCGTTTGGGCACTTTTTGATCCAGCTTGTCCGCAGGCGCCAAATTTTTTGATTTGACAAGCGTGTTACCCGTAGGTACCACCTGAGAGTTTGATAAGGTTCCGCGGGTGGTATGTAGCAGTACCTTCGCTGCCTAAGAGGCGGCGCTCATGGTGTCGAGTCCGTACAAGGTGACGCTATGACGTTAGAAGGCTTGCTTAGGAACGCATGCCAAGGTACTGGTGACGTTACCTGGTAAGCGAGGCGTGAGTATCGAAGGCACTCACTCGCGTGAGGAAAGCAGAATCGTTTCAAGTTGCGAGATCCTCGGGCGAGCCGCTGCGCACACGGCGTTACGCTATCGATTAAGCTGTACCTGACCGTACTTACCACGGTAGCACCGCAAAGCACCACTCCCGCCAGCTTACTCTTATATCTGTTGGCGAGCGCATGCATGGGAAAGAAGCCCTCGAGAAAAAGGTATCTGCCTGCGCTAGAAGTTAATGCACTGCAACATAAGGCCGTCGACTCACGCGGTCGCCAGTGCGCAGCCAAGGAAATGTATTATGTGATCGGACGAGATCGTTTGATTTGTCGGAACAAGTAATATGGCGGGTGGCTAGAGTAGTCATCGAAAGGGGGGAAATGATGTGTTTCAAAGGGATTACGAGCGGACGAAGACGAGAAGGAGTAAGTATTGACAGCCGGACTCGGAATGAATTATATCGCCACTCCACAAAAACCGTGTTGGGCAAAGACAGACTAGCACGTGAGTCCATGCTTACCCAGTTTGGAAATGCTTCTCTTCCTACAACTTCTTCCTCTCTTTGTCTTCCACATCTCACTTCAGAGCGTCTCGCTCGCTCTCCCTCCCCTCCCCCCCTTGTGCTCGTCGTCGTCCGTCGACAACGATGATGAACATCCCTCTCGTCCCAAACCGCCGCAGATCCATGTCCGATCCTTTCTGGGCGGCGCTCCAGCCTCCCCCAGACGAGTCTCCTGCAGATCGCGACCGCAGGCTCTTTGCTGAGCTTGAAGCAAAGCGCGTCAGCGATGGCATCGACGAAATGCTCAGACAGGAGAAGAAGGAGCTGCGCATGAAGCAGGAGGTCAAGATACTTCTCCTTGGCCAGAGCGAGAGCGGTAAGAGCACAACGCTCAAGCGTGAGTACCTCCCCTACTTGACTCCTTTCCCACTTCCGTTGTACTTCCACTGCATGACTTACCTCCTGCTTTGGTTCCGCCATCGCTCCCTATCGCCCGCGGCATGTGTGCACCGATTTCGGTGAACGATTTGTATGGGCGAGAACTACTTCCTTTGTTAGACAGATGATATCGCTATTGGCGTTTTATCTCCCCCACCCTTCGTTTCCTTGCCCCCCATTCGAAATAGACACTTATGACGGATGCAGAATTTCAGTTGATGCATGCCCCAGCATCATTCCATGCTGATCGTATTGCATGGCGTGCTGTCGTATACCTGAATCTTGTCCGTTCCGTTCGCAGGCAAGCTTTCCGCTTTGATTTATCTAGCCCTCATTGATATTCCCCTAGAATTTTGGATGCCATTTCCCCAAACACTGAGGATGACGACAATGATGAGGTTGATAGCGCATCTCGGCCAAGACATAACCGTCGTCAGGGTACCCAGGTTGCCAAGTACGAACAATACCGACGGGCGCTCGAGCCTCTCAAGGAGCTCGAGGAACTCCTGATACGAATGCTCTCTTCGCCTGACGAAGACGAACCGACACGTATACCTCCCGCGAGATCTGACTGGAACAGCGGAACCACCGGATTTAGCACTCAAGGCACAGTCACCAAGAACGGACGTCCAACACCTGTCGTTACCATCCCTGTCACTCGTCAGCCTTCTTTTCCCCTTTCTCCCGTGTCGCCTTCTACATCATCCTCTGGTGGCTCAAGCGGTGGCTCTTCCAAATCGAAACAGTCTGAAGTTAGTGTTCACTATCGGTCTAATTGGAAGAAAGCGTTTTCTCTCGGTAATAGAATCAGAAGCCCAAAAAGTGCTCATACAAACGAGATTGAGGGATGGTGGGACGACCCATCAGATCCTGTTCATGTACTCAATGCATGTACCGAACCAATGCTAGCCCTTTGGAAAGATCCCAGCGTCAAGCAACGACTGCGTGAAAGGGGGCTAAGAATAGAAGAAAGCAGTGGCTTGTAAGTGATTCCATCTACTACGTTCATTTTATTTATTGATGACTAATTTACATTCGATCAGTTTCTTGGATGAGATTACTCGCATCACTGCTCTGAGATATTTCCCAATTGATCGTGAGTGCCTTTCTTTTTTGTCGTAAAGTGACTGTCCCGAGACTTGGTTGTCTTGCAGAGGACGTTTTGAAGGCCCGCTTGAAGACCATGGGTGTTGTGGAACATACTTTTTCAATCCCCGAGTCCCAGCACAGCATTGACTGGAAAGTATATGATGTCGGTGGCGCACGCAATCAACGCCATGCCTGGGCTCCGTATTTTGAAGACGGTAAGCTCGATGTGATCGCTACCTCTTCATCTTATCTTATCTCCCGTCAGTGAACGCGATCATATTTTTGGCGCCAATCTCGGCATTTGATCAGGTGCTTGCCGAGGTAGGGTAAGACACTTGGGATATTTTTTCCTCTACTTACGATGCCTCACCTGTAGGATTCCAGTGTGAATCGACTGGAGGATTCTTTTTTGCTGTGGAGATCCCTTATTTCCAACAGACTATTGATGAACGTCAGCATCATACTTTTCCTAAACAAAATCGATCTGTTGCAGGTGAGTCGCGTGCAGATCTCCGCCACCTCTTAGTTTATGGAGATCTTTTCTAGGCTAAACTGAAGGCTGGGGTCCGCCTCAAAGATCACATAATGCAATATGGTGATGGGCCTAACGATTTCGAAAACGTGTCAAAATGTGAGTATCTACTCCTTCTACCATGAAACCAGTTCACATCCTTTCTAGACCTTCGCGACACGTTTATTACGATACACCAAGAGTATTCTGTGAACAAGTCCAGAGAGCTCAAGAGTGAGGTCACAGTATCATCAACATATTTTTATCTGATTTCGCTCTAGTTCACTTTACCTCAGTCACTGATACCAGACGGACTGCTACGATCATCCAGAGGGGTGGGTACGGTGGTACGACCATGTGTTGTCGCGCTGACGACGAGATTTGTACAGTGCGAGAAATCATTATCACAGCCAATTTGAAGAGCATACAGCTCATGTAACCCCGTGTCTCCCCGTTGTTGAATTCGTTCTTCGCTGTGGTTTGCGTATCTTACAACAGGACATACTATAATTTGTTTCTCCGGGTTTCTTGTTTGTATCCCATGCACTCCCTTCGTTCAAAAATGGCTAGCACTGTCTTTTTAAACGTGTTGCTTACCCCTGCTCGCTCCCGTTGCCCCTCCCTATGTATACCTATCTATTACTCCGTAATTTTTCGTTCCAACGGCCACACATTATATAGACCTCTGAATAGTACCAGTAATGCTCCTGATGCCTCCCATGAGATGTATGAACTCTTGAAGAGGCGGAAATGAAGATGACGAGTGCAAGGTAGAATATGCATTATATTGATACTGTTACATTGCGTCGATTATTTCCTTCAGCTTCACCTCGTCTAAGATCTCGAATCCTTTTCCAGGTGTGACTTGTGCGAGCTGGACGTTGTGGTGATCAAGCTTCTCCTCCATCACTTGCTTCAATACCCGTAGTGTCAGTTTTTGGGCTTCCAGAAGGCCGATTTGCTAAGGTGATGTCAGCTAAGCGACGTGTTAACGCAGCGGGGCCGATTACCTTGTACCACTTGTCCTGAAGCTCGCTTTGTGCAGCCTCTGAACCAGATCCAATCGCTTTTGCATCGTATCGCATAAACGTTCCCGAAGGATCCGTGTGGTATCTACCAGACACACACATCCAGTGAACATCGTTCCAAAAGACACATCGCTCTCAAAAACTCACAATTGCGGCCCCAATTCGTCAATACCTGCAATCAACAACGCCACCCCAAACGGCCGACTCATCATAGCCTCCTCGTCGTGTACGCTCTCTCCAAACCTGAGTGCAAGATCACATACCGCCTGAGTGACGCTCTCGACCTTGATCCGTTCGTCGTACGTGAAGCCATGGTTTTGTGCGGTGACGCGTGCGTGGTCGATCATGGTGCGTGCGTCGGCGGTGAGGCCGGACATGGCACATCCGAGGTGACGGTCGATTTCCATGATTTTTTCGATGGAACTAGATTCGAGAAGGGGGGATTGAACGCGTTTCTCGACGGCGAGGATGACGCCTTCGGGAGTGCAGACGCCGATGGTGGTCGAGCCGAGCTGAAGGGGGGGGTGGACGGGGTTTTTAGTAACTGGGCGAGGATTGGGGAGGGGACCGTGCTTACTTTGATAGCTTCGATAGCGTATTCGACTGGGTCTTTGGGTTAGGGCGAGGATGGATCGTGGAGTTGAGCTTTACCTTGGAACAAACGACCTTCTGGAGAGAAGGTGTTTACGCCACGATCTGGAAAGGGATGATACACCATGAAGTGATCGAGAGCGTTGCGTTCGCTTACCGTACTCTGAGCGCGTCAAGAACATGATGTACGAGTTCAAGGCGAAATGTACGCCAAGTCATTATGACGCTGCCATCTCGACGCGCGTCGTGGTCTGGTGATGGGAAGAACTTTCCTTTTACGCATACATATTACCCAAGTTATCAATTCCGCGCAACCCATGGCTACTACAACTCTGGGTCCGACTGATCTGTGTTCCATCCTCACCTTCACAGTCAATCTAGCACGACTCGCCGGGACCATCATTCAGGAAGGCTCCAAATCCATTCAATCCGCCTCTTTCGTTGACGAGAAGAAGAATTCTGCAGATCTGGTGACAGAATACGATGTCGCCGTCGAGAACCTCGTTATGACCGAGATCAAGAACACGTATCCGAGCTTCAAATTGTGAGTGTTGCACTTCGAGCTGCAAGGCCCTACGACTTCTTGTGTCTCTGCGTTATGTGCTCTCAGTATCGGGGAAGAGTCGTACGCATCTGGGATGCGTGCAACATTGACAGATGACCCGACGTTCTGTGTCGACCCCATTGGTAAGCTGGCGGAAGATGCGTCTTTGTTCGTGCAGAACCTCAACCATTGAGCGCTTCTAGATGGTACCACCAACTTTGTCCACGGTTTCCCGTTCTGTGGCATCTCTCTCGGTCTCATCTATCGGAAACGTGCCGTCCTGGGTGTCGTCTACAACCCATTCTTGGACTACCTGGTTTGTGATATTGCTGCACCATCCAGCCCACAGTAACGTTGTGCAGTATACGGCGATCGAAGGTCAGGGGTCCTACCTCACCCGGGGTTCTGGCCAACCAATGAAGCTACCATTGGCCGCACCAAGGCCCCTTTCTTCCCTATCCAAAGCACTCATCGGTGCGTTCCCCGTCCATTACATATTGATCGCATCGTTTATCCCTGTGACCCTAGATGTCGAATGGGGCTCTGACCGAGCTACACCCGTGATCGAGTCGAAGTGTGATGCGTATCTACGCCTGGTAGCAGACCCTGCTGCTGTGGAGCGTGGACGGTTGGCACACTCACTCCGGACGACGGGAAGCGGGGCGCTCAACTTTTGCCTGGTTGCCCAGGGCGCCATCGACGTTTGCTGGTGAGCTCTGTATGCAAACATCAATTCCGCTTCGGTTTACTCGCAAACCAGGGAGATTGGGTGCTGGTAAGCAGGCATTCAATGGCTTTGTCGTCCATTCGACGACTGACTGGGGTGACAACTTAGGCCATGGGATGTTTGTGTAAGTTTTTACGACGCGTTTACGAGGTGCAGCGTCTGAACGAGGATTGACAGGCCGCTATCGTCATCATACAAGAAGCAGGCGGCAGTGTTACGTCCCGTTCTCTCCTTGCCTCGGCCGATCCGTTCACACTAACCCCGGAAGTCCTGATGGGCCGTGAGTTCCTGGTTCTCAGAGCCATCTCGGCGACGCAAGGAGAGACTGGGGGAGAAGCAGGCTTACGTCTCGCCAAAGAGTTTTACGAGACGGTTGGGGATACGACCCCGATGTTGCGGGGCTAAGCTGGATAGACGGGACACTCTAGATAGCAGAACGCGGTGATAACAGGACGAGGTCTGGCAAGCGAGGACGACGACTGGAACGTTCGTGAGATGCCTGACAGCGAAACGAGCGTGGGATCAGATAGGAATGTGGTCCATTCATTGATCGATATGCTTGGCAGACTGCTCCACCTCTCTCTCAACATCCACCATGCCGACCACTTTGGGACCCGCTGAGCTGCGCTCTGTTCTCTCCTTCACCATCAACCTCGCACGCACCGCGGGCACACTTATCCTGGAAGGATCTCAGGCGATCCAGTCTTCCTCCGATGTCAATGAGAAAAAGAACGCGGTCGATCTGGTGACGGAGTACGACGTCGCCGTGGAGAATTTAGTCATGGGCGAAATCAAGAAAGCTTACCCCGGCTTCAAGTTGTACGTGCCGTTTCTGACGTTCACGGCGGTTCAACGCGCTTGATAGGATCTGATCTTCGATGACAGCATCGGCGAGGAGTCTTATTCCGCTGGGACGCGTCCCGAACTCACCGACGAGCCGACATTTTGCGTGGATCCCATCGGTACGTATATACTCTCTATCGCTCATCCCGGGGCGTGAACCCGTGCATCACAGATGGCACCACGAACTTCGTGCACGGCTTTCCATTCTGCTGCATCTCCCTCGGTCTGATCTACCAAAAACGCCCGGTCCTCGGCGTCGTGTACAATCCTTTTATCGAGTATCTGGTGAGACCCTCTTCGTGTCCCGCTCTCGTCGTGATTTGAACATTCCCGCAGTACACAGCGATCGAAGGCCAGGGATCGTATCTCACACGAGGTAACGGCCAACCTCAAAAACTCCCCCTCGCATCCCCAAAGCCCCTCCCGTCCCTAACAAAAGCTCAAATCGGTACTGTCCCCCATCCGTCATTTGCCCCTTGACAAACCTGACCAATCGCGGACAGCTGTCGAATGGGGCTCTGACAGAGGCGCCCCCATCATCAACGACAAGGCAGACTCGTTCCTAAAGCTCGCTGGGGACGCTTCTGTAGGAGGGAAGATGGCTCAGTCGCTTCGTTCGATGGGAAGTGCCGCGCTCAGCTATTCGATGGTTGCGCAGGGTGCGCTGGACATGTACTGGTGAGGCTTTTTTTTTCTTTTTTTTCTGTCGCTCGTTCGTTGTCGTATTCGATGTTGATCTCGGCGTTAGGGAGATTGGATGTTGGTGAGCAGGTTTTCGCTGGTTGAGCGAGATGATCGTTGCTGACGGATGGACCTACGTAGGCCGTGGGATGTATGCGTGAGTGAGGGTGGTTTGGTTGCTTGTGTGCTACTGATGGGGATTGTTACAGGCTGGGATCGTGATTGCACAGGAGGCCGGTGGTGTCGTGACGGGCTCGCATGATGTTTTGAACACGGCAAGCATGGACGTTGATCCTTTCAAAGTCACACCCGAGATCCTCGCGGGTCGCAAGTATCTCGTCATCAGAAACATCCCAGATCTGCCCAACGAGACGGGGAGACAAGCACAACTTCGCATTGCGAAAGAGTTTTACGCGACCGTCAATGATATGGAAGCCAAGTAGAGAATTAAAGACATGATCGGGGACGTTGTATGATACGTGGATCGTAACAAGGCAGTAGCATTGAAAGAAGTTGCAAGTACATGGTTTGGAGCAAGCTATGGATTATGACCGGCAGGGCGGGCCGAGTGAGTCCCGGAACAAGCCGAGCCATTTAAACTTTGCACCCCGACGTACGGCATCGAACGGTTGTCGTCCGATTTTGCAGGACGACGTTTGACTCGGGCTTGTCGTCGTCGTCGTCGATGTTGGTCAGTTTTGTATAGCGTGCCAGACATTGTTGGTAGACATGCCAGCCCATCCAACGGGTTGAACAGCGGCTCGTGGAAAAGACAGCCGTATTCGGATCTAAAAAAAGGCACGACCATTCGGTGCGACTGTCAGCCGAGCACATCATCAAAGTTGTTTCCCACCCCCATCCACTTTCTCTTCCGTCCCTCCTTATCCCCTCTCATGGCCCTCGAGCGCAGACAACAGGCTAGTAGCGCCTCCGCCACTGCTACCAATCCCGCCTCGTCAGCCAGTGGAACCGCCGTCGTCACCTCTGGAGGCTCTGGCACCGCTTCCGCTTCAACCTCACAGCTTTTCGGTATAACAGGTGGCCCTGGGTACAACGCAAGCGCGACCCCCGTCACTACCGTCCTTGCTAACGGGAATGCTGGGGAGATCGTTTTCACCCAGCCGCCCCCCCAGTCCACCTCATTTTACAAGATTGCTCTGGGCGAATATGTCACCTTTGGTTGGAACTTCAGCTACCTCGCATACACACCCACTGCCATAACAGTATCCGCCGCCTGTGAAAATGGCAATACGTATCCGGTGGGCCCCTCAAACGGCGTCATTGCAGGGGATGCGCAAAGCGTCGTATGGTATCCATACGGTTACCAGACCGCCAACCCTAGCTTGCCCCTTGCACAGGCCGAGTATACGTTGCTTGTATTCGGTCCAGGCGGTCCCAGCGCCGCCCCAACTCCCGGCTTCCTTGCACCGAACAGTGGACTCCAGTTTGCATTGTATACCCCTCAAGCGTATACACCACTAACAAGCGGTCTGTCGTTTTCATCCTGTTTTCTCCCATCCGACTGATCTATTTTGTTCTCAGGTTGGCAGTGCGCGGGTTGTGGAGGTGCACTCGAACAATTCAAAGCCCATCCTGCTTCCATCGCACTCATCACCACTTTGCTGGTTGTTTTCCTCTCGGGGTTCACGACGATGCGCAGGGTCTGGGACTAGGCGCATCCTTCTTTTTGTTTGAGGTCGGACATTGGAAAGATAACCGTCTTGGGGTTCATAGACAATTTGAACGGACTTGCATTGGACACCACACATACGTACTAAGGTATACTACGTTCCCCGCTTTCATGCCGCATTTTTTCATATGGCTTTGTCTATAACGCCATATCATTTCCACATTTCTGGTATAATGTGCTTGCGCTTGGCATCGTCACGCTTGTTGCATCTTTCATGTTCACAGGCCTTCACGCTTGTCATACCACATTATGCTACGGACGTGTCTTTGTCTGTCTGACTAATTTTCACGGTACATGCGAACAATAGTCATTTACTCGAGCAGCTTCAGTCGATGTGACGGTTCTGACCCAGCCCTTGATTATTGTCTTTGGTGTCCATCCATTGGGATTTCAAATCTGCCAACCAGTCATCCTTGTGACGGAACGTCAAAAGGGCATCGAGATAGAGTCTGATTCCCGGCTTTGGTGTGTTACGATGCACGATTCTAGGTAACAGCTGAAACGATCTTGATCATCAAAAGGTTGTAGGTCCCAACAGCCTTGTCATGTTCTAGATCGTCATATCCGTTCAACCTCGGACGACCTTGAAATAGAGGTTGATTCGCAGGGACAAGTGAGGGACGACCAGATCTAATTGTAAATGTGAGTTATTGTACATCCCCCACTCTCATGATAGTGGAGGAGTGCATCCTCTCGTGGAAAAACGTGATGTAATCAACATTTATGTGTCAGCATTTCGGTGAATGAATGCGCTTGAAGACACTCAGAGAGCTCCATATGTATCTTGCAACAAGAAAATTGATTTAATTCGTCTACAGGCTCACCCACAAGTCGTGTCCAGCGTTAGACCTTGCTCACTATGTGGGTGACTTTCGTGGGTTTATAAGCAGCCGTCACCCCCTATCACCCCGTGTGCATCAACAACTTTTACAATGAGGACGGGTGTGTCAGTGGCGACGACCTGGTCACCTGTGCTGTCGGTGATATCGACAACGATTGTGACGCCGTTGGGAATGATGACTTTGATACTGATGGAAACGACGACGCTCAAAGTGAGCTCGTTGCTGTCTGTGGCTCCGAGGCGAACGAAGGTGAACCGAATCCCTGCACTCTGTTGTGGATGGCTCTGTATAATGGACCTTCCCGATCCCGACGGTCGCTACGCCGGTCTTCTTGCCACATATAAGCAAGAACTACGGGTGTGAAGGTTGTATCCCCTTGATGTGCATGATTGCCTTGGGTCTTTCATCCATACTGGACCACAAAGTTGAAGGATGGCGACATTGTCGAGGTTGAAGTTTGTCTTAAACTGTATGTGAAACAGTGGCCTTGAGACGATAACGTGCTAAATTCAGCTCGGTAAATGGTCCATCAAGAGCGACAAGACCGGGAAAGAAGCCAATGGTCTACCAGAAGATTCTTAAGAAGATGAAGGTCATGCTGTACAATCCGTACTTGTAAGCTGAACTAGTGAAGCAGATTACCAGGTCGGGCCAGATGGCAGTGGTCCAGCAGCCATCCAGAACATGCGTTGACGACAGGCAACAGGGTTCCAGGTTGTGTGCTGGTAAAGGAAAGAGGAAGGCAGCTGCAAACCCCTCTGCTCAAATGTATGTCATGTTGCTGACCATTCGAACCCGTAAACCCCCAGAGTCGGGGTGCGCCGCTACGATACTAAGTACTGGTTATCTTCCGCTAGATACACTTTCCTTCCAATCAGTCACATGTGCGATCCCCGTGCGACCTGGAACCCCACACTTGCGGCGTTTTTGTCGTCCTCCACGATGCGCGTCGGAGCCATAGCTCGCTCGCCCGGCATATTCTTAGCGGAGGTCAGATTCATCGAGCGTCGCAATGCATGGAACTTCCATGTGTCAGCGACATCCGTTCGAACCCTTCACGAGGCTGCAAACAGAACTCCCCTTGAGCCAGCGTGATAATACCCGGGGGATTCTGGTCCACTCCCACAATGCATCCGACGCCTGCGTTGACATACATGGCGTGGCCGCTCAATACTTTGTTCGCCTGAGGACCACCCGAGCTCCAACTCACATGGTCCAACGGAGAGAAAGCTCACACCCAGCTTTGCCGAGGGTTTCGCCGCCTCGGGCTCCCGTTTGTCCACTAGAACGGACGCTGAAAGCATCCCAGAATAGCTATTCCACCAGCAATCTACGAGTTCGGCTTCGCGAAAATATGGTGGTCTCCGCTTCTCTGTCGCCTTGGCTATCTACCAATGCTAGTCGTCCGAAGGGTCGGCATCGTTATCTCCCAGCTTCTCCACTGGTTTTCGCCGCGGGCGGATATTGTTTTCTCAGAGGAAGGACAATTCTTCCAGGTCGCCATAAGTAAGCTCTATCTCCATAGGTTCCGGACCGCATGACGCCGCACAAAGGTCATCTGATGCTCGGGACGACCAGGTCTCGCGCCAACTTCAAAGCCAGGGAGGATTTCATATTTAAGCATAGTCACAAAGAAGCAGAGATGTGCCGAGTGCATTCCTTCCCGTCAAACTTCTCTTAGATACTAGACTCTCAGCACGCTATGGCGGGGGACGTACCAACAAGCAAGAGGGCAGTTCTACTTGCAATCTTCATCGCGTTCGGTGAGTTTGATGACTTCTATCATTCTAACGCACGAATTGACGGGCTTATAGGAGGTAAGAGTTTGGCTGTTAGAGATGGAACAGAGTTAGATCTCTTGGGCAGGGTTTCTGTTCGGATATGACATGGGTGTCATCTCGGTGCGACTTTTCTCTATTTGTATATCCCTTCTGGCCTTAAATTGGCTCTGTAGGGTTGTCTTATAATGCCAGACTTCATATACCGATTCGGCCAGATTGATTCCACTGGCCAGGCGTATCTATCTACCTCAAGGCAATCAATCATCGTCTCATTTCTTTCTGCGGGGTAAGGTTGTGTTGTTATCTCCTTTGATGGACATGAATTCACACCCTCTCTGCAGAACCTTTTGGTGAATTTGTATTGTCTTTCGCCAAGAGAGCCTTCTCATCTAGAAAATAGTGGAGCGCTTGCGCAAGCGTTCACAGCTGATCGATTTGGGCGTCGAGGCTCCATTCTCTTCTGGTCTGCAGTGTTCACCGTTGGCGTCGTCATTCAAACAGGGACGACATATTCACTGGTGCAGCTTGTTATTGGACGTTACATCGCCGGTCTAGGCGTCGGCTCTCTATCAGGTACAGACTTGTGCCAAGTCATCATCGCAAACTGACTGTATGCTTCATAGCCATTGTTCCACTTTACAACGGAGAAACTGCACCAAAAGCGATTCGCGGAACGATTTTGGTTATATATCAAGTACAAATTATTTCTGGGTATGCGTTGCAATTTCCTATCCCTATCAAAAATAAATGGCGATTTCGCTAGGATTTTCCTGAGTTATGTTTTCGAGCTGGGCAGCCACACGCTCAATAACTCGGGCTCGTGGCGCATTCCGATTGGCCTGCAGATGGTCTGGGGATTGATCCTGCTCTCCGGCATGTTCTTCCTACCGGAGTCACCGTAAGTCTCTTTGTACCGTCTTTGTAGATCTACCTTCACAGCAGAGATGTCCCCCAGTCGTCACTTGCTTGGGACTGGCAGAGGTGAAGAAGCGAGGCGCGTCATCGCAGAATTAAACAATGTTCCGGAGGACGACGCCCTAGTCATTGAGATTGTCGAAGAGCTCGATTCTGCTATCAAGATGGAGAACGAGGGCGGAAAGGCAACCTGGTTCGAATGTTTCTCCGCGAGAAATGCCATGTGGCGCCGTACGATCAACGGAATGATGTTGCAATTTATACAACAACTTAACGGACAGAACTTTTATTGTGCGTGATGTGCCCTTGGACTGCGTATCGTATCTGAACTCAACTTTTTCTATTCGGTAGATTATTATGGGGACACATTCTTCGAGAATGCCGGTGCTGGGTAGGTCAACACGTCCGTCTATGTCCTGGGTACATTTCCGCTCAAGCCTCGTAGTCTTTCACCTTATGTTATTCAGACAATCTTGGGGGCAGTTTCGGTGGTAGGGACGCTTCCAGCACTGTACTTTATTGAGGCTTGGGGTCGCCGCAAGGTCCGTTCGTGCGCGAAAAATCCGTCAGATCTCCACCTAACATGTATCCAGTCGCTGCTCCTCGGTGCATTCGCACAAGCAGTCTGTGCATTGATCGTGCATTCTGTCCACCTTCCACTAGCAGCTTTTACTTAAAAGAGCTCTTTACAGGTTGCGCTCGTTGGTCATTTCTACCTCGCAGCCACTGGAACCCCTGTCTCAGCGTTGACGCCGCGCGACAAGGCAGCCGGAGGTGTGGTCATCGCGTTCGCGGTCCTTCAGGTCTTCGTCTTTGGGACGACATGGGGCCCGACACCTTGGGTGTACCTCGGCGAGTCCTTCCCGCTCCGTGTCCGACCTAAATCGATCGCCCTCGGGAGTGCTACGAGTAAGTATCCTTCGCGTGCGTTCCGAAATGCACGGTGTACTGATGGGCTACGTGCACCTAGACTGGTTCTGGAACTTTATGCTGTCCTTCTTCTCGCCACGCATCGTAGCCAGGTGCGCCCTTCAACCCCGCCCGCTTTTCTTTTTCGGATCGTACACGAGAAGCAGACGACTCAACGTGTTTCTATTTGGCTGATAGGATTGGTCCCTTGATCATGCTCGTCTTCTGTGGGATGCTCGTCGTCGGTCTCTTTTACGTCTACTTTTTCGTCCCCGAGACCAAGGGGATCACACTGGAAGAGGTAACGACCCTCATCGCCTCGTCGCTCTGTTTCACAAAAAGCTCATCGCCGCCACAGGTCGACGAGTTGTACCGGTCTGGTGTCCCTGCTTGGCACTCGGCGGCATGGAAGCCAAGCGAGAAGCATTACCGCCACGACGTACACGAAATGCACGAGAAGCGCGTCTCGGGATCCGAGGACGTGGCTTGAGGCAGTTTGTTGAGAAAGGGATTCGTTCGCCACGACGTTGATGTATTTTACGCGTTTTTCTGAACACGCTGCCATGATCACGAATCAGGACGTGCGAGTCTGACGCCGCTGACAGACAACTGTCCATCAATACATCGATCATGATGTGGCGTCTTTGTGCGGTCGAGACTAGGTAAGTATAACATCGGACCCAAACAGCACTGGACAGATGTGGTCAAGCCGAAAGGAGCTCACCCGCACATACGACGTCCCCTAGTTATGGTACTAAGATGACGTCTCGGACAGCCAGCTCTCCCAATTTCTGACGGTATCTCTCAGCAAGCTCGCGCCACTGACCTTTTCAGCACCGACCCCTTCCACCCCTTTCCTCGGCGCATCCGCGATGCCATACACACCCTCGACAATCGCCCTCTGAAGAAAAGGTACGAAGACGCGGACATACGCCGCCCCTACGGCGCGCACAGCCTCCCTCTCAGCACCATCACCCCGCCACTCCCGCACGTACCCCAACAACGCTTCCCCGTTCCTGGCCAGACCCGCCTCGAGCGCGTCCAGAACGCCGTCCAACGCACCCATCGGAGCGAGCGCGCGCAGCCGATTCAGAGCCCGCAAGTAAGTGTTCAGTGTCACCGCGAGCGGGGTGAACGCGGTCAATAGCTGGGGCGGCATGTGTGCCGCGCTCGATGGCGGAATAGATATCGCGGAGAGAGCAGGAACTGGCTGGGTAGTAGACACGAGCCACTTGCTTGGCGGTGTAGATCTGCCGCTCGACGACCTAGATGCATGTTTGGCAAGCGTAGTGGACCATTCGCGTTCTGCGCCTGTTTTGATGTCGCGAGCAAAACCGTGTATGACGGCGCGTGTGATGAGTGGAGATAAGAGGGAACAAAAGTCCTACACGTGAATGAGGATTGGAGTTGTGTCGACGTGTCAGCAGGAATGACACATACCATCCCGATACGCGCCATGGCTGAACTGCAATACGCGAGCTGAGTTGAGAGCGGGGCAAGATGGGGATAAGCGCGCCGAAGGTAAGTTTTGATTGTCGGAAGCAATAAGCCAAGTAATGTTGATGGAAGTGTGTGTTTGATCACTGGATCGGGGAGAGGGGTCGTAGACGGCAAGTGAGACGACGAAGCAGACCCATGCGGCGATGACCGCTCAAGAAAGATGGTCGTATACTGCGTAACGAGGTCGTAGGCACCTTCACGCCAAACATCAATGTACCTTTTCAGAAACCTCGCAACGTCCTCCGCGTGTCGGTCCATCTCTTTTTCGCGATCTGCCGTGTTCGTCCCGGTGATGTTATCCCCGTCATCGCTGAACGTGGTGACCGACACGCCAGCGTCCCGTTCGACAGCTTGGAGTGCATTCTGAAGGCAATCTATGCGCGCGCTCACGAACGCAAGCGCTAGCTCGCTTTCAGGCATGACTTGCATCCTGCGGAGAAACTGAATGGCCTTCCAGAACGCAGGCAGTTTCCGTCCAGGCTCGTGTAGCGTACCAAGGAGAAGCAACCGCATCGCATGTAACGAGGCCGCAATCTCCGCTTGTAACGCGCTCACGAGTAGAAGCGGGGGTGTACGCCCGTCAGACTCGGGCAGCACTTCGCCGCCCTGCGATCGAATGGTAGACAGTGCAGAGAGTGCCGTGGTGGCGTGTCCGCCCAACGTCAGTGCCTCGGCGTAAAGCCCGTTACGGACGCAAGTGTCCATCAGGACGGGGACGTCGAGCAAATCACGAAGCTTGTCGTATTGTTCGAGAACGACGCGTGTGCGTTGCCGTTCTTCGATCACGGTAGGACCGCTCTTCTCGCGGAATGTGCGTGCCACATCGTCGAGCGCGGGGAGAGCTGTGTCCAGTAGGGTATCGAGCGAGGTATTGAGTGACGAGAGAGAATTGAGGAGGGCAGAAGATGTGTTGTGTGAGGAGAGGATCGTTGGATACGATGTATGGGCTAAGGCGTTCAAAGAAGCGGTCAGCGTATGCGACTGGGTTGAGAGCGTTGTCGGGGCCGCTAACAAGTCGCACAATTGGAGGGAAGATAGCCCGTCGAGATACGATGCATTTTCGGGGTGTTCTGTGAGAATGGCAGCGGAGGAGAAGAGGTCCAACAGGGTCCCGTCGGTCATCATGGCAGTCTGTAGCTGGTGGGATGCTCCGACTTTCAAGCTCACTTCCGGTCGCGTCGCCAAAAGTCAAGTTGATCACTGATATTGACATTTACCAAGACGATTGCGTTGTATAGATACAAAACCAACAAATAAATAGGTTGAACGTGTCACGAAGAGTAGATGTTGTCCAATAGTGGATGGTGGCAATTTATGTAGGATAAGATAATTGGCTACTAGAAAGTCCCAGTGTCCGAGCATAGTACAGCATTTGGATTGGTGGAAGGTAAAATGTGCAAAAGACAGGCAAAGTGTATAGACCACGATCGGGAGAGGGCCGCTTCCAAAGGGTGGGGATGTCGATTGGGTGTTAACACGACAGGTTGGTGATGGCTCTACCGCGCTATGCACAGACACAGTTAGAGACCGAAGCCCCCCGAAAAACGTACACTTACGATCATGGCGCGGTGAACGCGGACATCATTCGTAATACGGAGGTCCACACCGCGGAATGCACACACCATCTTCAACGCCGAGAGCTGGCGATGACTATTTCCATCATCCCACACCTTGACCGTAATGCTCTCCAGTTCATCCCGAGTCTTTACGGCTTCTACGAGGGTCTGTAACGGGGTATCCTGAACGATGCCGAAAGCGAGGTGCTGGATTCCCGCTGGAAGTTGTCGGAAGACGGCGGGTATTGCAGACGTGGACGGACGCTCCGTCCGCAGTCGACGAAGAGAACGGCATCGGGTGATGGCCGTGGCGTGTTCGGATGTTGTACAGGAAGGGATAGCTAGTTCTTGCAAACTTTCCATGTGGTTCTTGGTGAGGTAATCCAGCATGTCCAGGCTCGGCTCACGGTCCAGTTCGATTGCACACAAGCTGCTTGTTTGCGAGGACGTATGAAGAAGCCACTCGAGGAAGTCGAGCGAGGGTTCGAGTTGGCAATTCATCCTCAACCTGGTGAGTGCGTACGCGAACGGGGGACGGGTCAACCCTGGTGAGAGGTGAGGGGTCTTTCCAGTGATTGAGAGCGACTTAAGGGAAGGCCAGATGTCAAGAAGTTGGACTATAGACTGGTCGTTGTCAGACCAGTTACTAAAGTGTAAGGATGTGATTGGTGGACCAGTCTGAAGTAGTTCCAAGGTATGGGGCTCGAAGGACGGTGCTAGTCGACGCATGCGTTCGAGAGCCGGACTACCGACAATGTCGTCCCCCGGTTCCCCGCAACCATAGAGGGCAAGGTTGAGCTCGCGGAGGTTTGGACAGAGAGTTACAGCGCGGGCAAAGCAAGCCTGTTGGAGAGGACCAGGTTGGTTGTTGTCCAAAACGACACGCATCTGGACGACGGAGTCGCCAAGAACTCTACCCCACTCTGTGGAACGATCTACAGTGGAGACGAATGAGTTGTACGCAGCCTGCGAGCAAAGATGAATTCTTTTGAAAAGGAGTTTT
Source organism: Butyriboletus loyo (assembly GCA_038093515.1). NCBI lineage: Eukaryota > Fungi > Basidiomycota > Agaricomycetes > Boletales > Boletaceae > Butyriboletus > Butyriboletus loyo. The sequence continues at coordinate 109,399 of JBBPSI010000018.1, read as the reverse complement.
TGTGCAGGGAGCGACCATGACTTGCAGACGAGTGAGCAAGCTCTGAGGAACTCTGCATCCACGGTACCGTCCTCAAAGTTCACGGTCTCAAGGATGTCCAGCACGATCTCGAGAGGAATACCGCATGCCGGGACACGGGGTGCTTGGGAGCTGGCAGGGAACTTAGGGGGAAGAGGTGCGATGGCCAAGTCAAAAGACACCCGCTGAGGCTCAGCCTTGAGACGCGTTAGACACGCTCGAGTGGACGAGGAGCGAAAGACTCACTCTCGGAGAAGGCATCCGGGGTCGTAAAAAGTTGAATAGGCCCATGGCTATGTATCATAAAGGATCGTTGATTATAAGGACCTTAGTAGAAGAAGCAGAAGTATTGATGAACACCGTCTCAGACGCGTCCGAAGTCAGGAGAGGCGGCCATCGATCGGAAGACCAAGTTCGTTTTATATGTCGGCGATACCCTCGATGACGGATACGGCGATTTGGCGTAATTGGCCGCCCAAGGTATGTCCCCGACACAGCATAAGTTTGACCCATGCGGTCAACAGGGTTCCCGGGAAATATGAACTCCTGATTGGCAACGTGTCGCGTAGGTGGTGACTTTCCCTCGTGACGGAACAAATGTCGAGTCACGATTGGTAACTCAGCTCAGCCTCGCACACTTCCGTACTTACCGTGGCGGAGGCAAGCACAATTCCAACATGTTGCATCTCCAAACATTAAAGCACTGCCCTTCCCATACAATTCCAATTAAAGCCTTCTCACAGACACCGTCAATGAGGAACATAAACTTGCCTGAGATTAAACAAGCGATCCACTTCACAAAGTGACGTTCCCACTGTCCCAATCTAATACCGACAAGTTCGGATGAAATACAATCCGCGTTGGTATTCAACGTCTAGAAGTTTGATATGAACGAAATACAACAAGGACGGTCATACATCAAGACAATTGACACGGAAAAGCTTGCATCACATGTTGGCACAAAGGACCAGTTTTAGAAGGATGAAGCACGACGCACTGGGAGATCCGGAGATGAGGTCACCCGAAACATGAGCGGGTCTAGTGCGGCGCGTCGCTCGGACGAAGTAGCGAATGGCAACAACCCGTCAGAACAGACTCGCCTGACATTGCATGCTGGCTAGGATGGCCCCTGGCACGTTTGAAAGGCGCGGTCGGCGCGTCCTCGATAGAAAGATGAGAAAGGTATTCGCGAAGTGAGATTCCACCTGATAGTCTCGTCGTGGCGTGGAAGTGAGGCGTTGTACCTGAACGTTTGAACTTTATGGAGTAGAGCAGAACCATATGGCTGCGACCTTGGGCAGGGTGATCACCGCGGACGAAGCAGATGGGGATAGATGTTCCGTTGGTGCAGAATTACCTCCGTGCGTCTTCCATTTCATCGCGGGATCCCAACCTTGAAAGAACAATGGATGAGCGACTGAAAGCCCGATCTGAGAGCCTCCGCCATCGTCGGTACCCTGATCTCGGGGCCGTAAGCAATAGGACCCTCGGGGAAACAAAGGAATTGTCAGAGTCAGATGAGCGCCGTCAATTGTTCACGGAACGATGAGATCTCCCAGGAAAGACCTTGTCCAATCATCAAGCTTGAGTTTCTTCAATTTGGGCGTAGTATCAAGTTAACCTTGCCTGGCGCGTGATGTTGAACCTCAGCAAACAAGATCAAAGTCAGACTTCGGCGCCAAACCCTCAACGAGGCTGATCGGATTTGCTACCCCAGTCAATGTCCAAGTCGACGCTCTCCTCCGTCGTCTCAACCCTGGTGCGAGCCTCAGTGGGAACCTCTGTATCGTCCACTGTCCCAGACGAAGATCTCGACAAGCATGTTGCAGACCTCATCCTCAAAGAGGCAAAACAAAAGGCCGAGAACTACAGCAAACTGGGAATAAAGGCCTACTTGCCAGCGGGGTACGCAGTTCATTCAGACTGCGTGTTCGGTGACGAATATAACAGCATCCTTATAGCCCAGACCCAAATGCCCCCCGTCCCAACAAGCGTTTCCTTTCGTCCATCATTCGGAGCACCGATGATCACAACAAGACTATACTGCGTACACAGGCGCTCGCAGCTCAAGAGACAAAAAGGGAACGGGAGGAGCAGGAACGGAAAGAGAGGAGAGCACGTGCGGAAGAGGCTACCGCTGCAGAATGGTCGAGGAGACGCCGGACCCGGGATGACTATGACTCGGACGGGTGGGATACAAGGAAAGCCAGAGATAGGGATCACTCACGGCCGCATTCGAGACTATGGGATATCGATTGGAGGAGCGTGAGGAGAGAGCATGCCCCCGGCGAAGACGGGTTTGAGCGCGAGAGGGAACACAGGCGGAGTCGGCAGAGACATCGCTCACGGTCGGGCTCACAAGTTAGCGAACGCGAACGAGATCGTAGACACAAGAGCAGCCACAAGCGGACGCCATCAAAAGAACGAGACAGGGACAAGGACAAGGACTCTCACCGTAGTGAGCGTAACCGACGAAAACACGGACGACACGAGAGCAGAGACGAGAAGAACCACAAACGTCGACGGCAAACAAGCCGCTCACGGAACCCCGAGAAAAAACAAAATACCGCATCTCATAAACACAGCCGCTCTGCATCTCTTTTGGAAGACGAAGATGCGCGAAGGAGAAAGCCAGCTCGAGATAGTGCGCTACGCAATACATCCACACCCTCGCGGTCCTCGGAGACGCCTATTGAAGACGATGCAATGGATGTCGACATCGAGCCTTGCCGTGCATCAAAGGGCAAGGAAAGAGACGCGGATGATGTCTTATTATCAGTGAACGCACCACGGGTGCGCTCACCATCTCCTCCGCCTCCGCCTCCTCCCCGTCGACCACGTGGTCGTCCCACGTTGTCCACATCTGTTCGCTCCCCCTCGATCTCACCACCGCCACTTCCTCCCGCCGCTCTCCCGTCCAAAATGGATAAATACTTTGAAGATTCGTACGACCCTCGTCTCGACGTTGCTCCCCTACCCATCCCTACCGTACCGAAAACAGGACTTATCAATGACTCGGAATACGAAGCCTGGGACGCCATGCTGGAACTTCTCCGTCAACGGCGAGAGGACAAAGAGGAGAAGAAGAGGTTAGAAAAGCTAGGGTTCAACACGAGTGACAAGAAGGTCCCGACTTCAAAGCTTAAGAAGTATGGCGAGGGGAGTGATAGCATCACGGAAATCGAATATAAGAAGAAGGGGAGTGTCAGAGAATGGGACTTGGGGAAGGATGGGATTTAGACGGGTCTCACCCGCTCATTCGTACTTGTACCATTAATTTGTATACCCTCATTGTTTTACTGATCCGGACTCGACACTTTCTTCGGTAGTAAGATAGCATAGTTCTAAATTCCACTGATTCGGTCACGACAAGTCAAAGAACGAGTACTCGTCAAATATTATCCGACAGTGCAATATCATTTCTTTTGGGTGTAGTTCTACTTGCTGTAGACTGGTACATATTGGAAAACAGGCACAGAGCTGAGCACTGAGCTTTGGCTGGTACAGAATCCTGAATTCGATCAAGGGTTGTTTGTATTGGCCAGTGGCCCGAGGTGTACAGTTTCCAGTTTGAATCATGCGTCAAGTCTACTACATAACTGTGCCACAACCTCTCAAGTTCGTTCCATTCATTGACAGTCTGCTAGTCTTGCATGACCTTACCGAACTCAACAGCCAAAAGTAGCAAGACATCTGGCACTTGCGCGTGCTTAGGACAAGCGCGGTCGTCCCGATGTCATGTCATGCCAAACCAGTGGCAGGGGCCACTAGTCCGCCGGCGGCCGACGATTTGCTGGCTTGGACGTATGTATCAAGTAAGTAGCAGCACAACCAATCAATTCATCAAGGCCGCCGCCATTCATGCTACGACCAGCTGTGCGAATCGTACCCACGCTACCATCTTAGATCGTAACTTTTGCCCGCCCAAATGCCGATGAAAGTAACACATCAATATTGTTCGGATCGGTGACTTTCATGAGAGGACTCATGCCGATGAGAGCAGCCACACCTACGACTTCAGTTGTGCCTGGATAACACCGTCATGTCATTGACGTGTCACTCTGTCGAAGTGAGGTGATTTATACTGATGTAAAAGTGTCGCCTCCTGGGCTATGTTGAACGATGATATCCTTGGCAGTGAAAAGCGACGAATGTGCGGGATGTACACCAATCATCGTCCTCGCGGGGTACCCCCTCGGCCACAATATGATTACGAGTTATAAGCATCGTTATCCTGACTCCTGACTCTCTCCTTCGTGCGCACGCCGCACTTTCTTATCCGTTTCTCCAGTGGTAATTTCGGATGATTAGCAACGCTGAGGGGGTTCTCGGATTTCTCCCAAGATCCCAATCTCAGAAGTATCAGCCTGACGAGGTGACCGTCCTCAACGAACGCCGTCGCATCGCTTTGGAAAAAATTGACAATGCGCATTTTTCGTGCGATGACACTTGTCTCTTACCCTCCTTCTCATTCATCTCTCCCCCAGCTGGAACCATGCCAAGATATGTTTCGTCGCAGGGGTCGGTTTCTTTACCAATGCGTAAGTCTACTCATTAATTCCGTGGGATATACTAAATCCTCTCTAGCTACGATATGTTCGCTATAACCATTGTTTCCTCGATGTTGGGCTATGTTTACGGTGACGAAAATGGTAAAGCTGATGTCTCTTCCTCTGTCTTCTTTGGTACATTTTCACATTGCCCTGCAGGTGACCTCAGTCCCTGGCAGTCAACGGGTCTTAAAGTTGCCGCACCCGTTGGCAGCTTGGTCGGCCAGGTAGTATTTGGATGCCTTGCGGATATCCTCGGTCGTAGGCGAATATGTGAGTGATGAACTAATAACCTGCCCGACTCCTTTCCCAATTATCCAACCAAAGACGGTGCTGAGCTCGTCTTCATCGTTACCGCCACCTTTGGTCAAGCCTTGGCTGGTCCTGCACACGCTGTTCGTCTCGTCGGTGTTCTCATCTTCTGGCGTTTCATCGTAAGTACCGTAAAACTCGTTTCAGAGCTCTCATGATCACGTCATGAACTCACTAGATGGGGATCGGCTGTGGAGGCGACCACTTACTAAGTGCTATCATCATGTCTGAGTTTGCTCCAATTCGAACCCGTGGTCGTCTCATGACCGCGGTTTTCGCCTCCCAAGGCTGGGGCCAACTCGGTGCGCTCATAGGTTGTTCCAGATATCATACTTTTAACGACTCGCCTACTAGCTGCTGGCTTTGTTGGAATGATCGTTGTCGTTGCTTATAGAGATGCGATTCGCAACGCCAATTACCTCAGCGCCGATGCGGTTGACTATACCTGGCGTCTCATCGTTGGCCTAGGATGTGTTCCTGGGCTAGTTGCGTATTGTATCCGCCTCACCATCCCTGAGACGCCTCGTTTCACTATGGACGTCAAGGGAAATATTACTCAAGCAACTCGTGACATCGATAACATCCTGTCACTCGACCGACACACTGTAGCCAGGTACGCGGTAGAGGAGCAACGCGTTGTGGCACCTCGCGCATCCCTTACGGACTTTATCGCGCATTTTTCCAACTGGGACAATTTGAGAGTTCTCATCGGCACAGCTTACTCTTGGTTCGCACTCGACGTGAGTGCCATTTGAGTCGTGGTTGCATGCACGTCCTGAGGCAAGTGTAGATTCCCTTCTATGGTCTTACCCTCAATAGTTCCACCATTCTAACGTACAGCAACTTTGGTAAAATTAACGGTAATAATCCCAACGACGTCTATGAAAGTCTCTTCAGAATTTGCAGTGGAAGCCTTGTATTGGCTGTCGCTGGCTTTATTCCTGGATTCTGGGCGTCTTTCCTCTTCATTGATTCATGTGGTCGCAAATCGATCCAGCTCATGGGCTTCTCTATTCTGACCGTCCTCTTTTTGGTCATGGGTATGTTTTATATCGCGCCTCTCCGCCGATGCGTTCATTCCGCTCCGTAGCCTTTGCTTACGTCCCCCTCAATTCCACGAGCCTGGGCCAGCACGCTTTTATCTCTCTGTACTGCCTCGCCAACTTCTTTCAGAATTTTGGCCCAAACACGACCACATTTATCATCCCCGGAGAGGTGTTCCCCACCCGGTACCGTTCCACCGCATACGGCATTTCTGCAGCGTGTGGAAAGATTGGCGCGATCGTTGCACAGCTCGCGATTGGCCAGTCATTACTCAACAATGACAAGAGTATGCAGATCATGTGAGTTACGGCCGTTGCTGTCTTGCGTGTCCCTCTGAGAACGTCGTGCTTCCAAACACAGCTTGGAGGTGCTTTCCTTTGTAATGTTGACTGGCGTTCTGTCGACGCTGCTCATCCCAGTGACGAAACGAAAAACACTCGAGGATCTCTCCAACGAATGCCAAGAGTCGTACATCACCGGTGCGATCGAGAGGGGGGTTCCGTCACGATTTTGACGAAACGAGTATCGTCCTTCAGGCGTTCCACGGGTGTTCCATGTTCGACCTCGAGGATGGATATATAACGTATATTCATGTTATTTATGCCGTGTACGCTTTGATTTTGCATAAATCTTGGGGCGTTCTGTATCAATTGTTACTATGTGTACGTTGTGTACTTCGTTACCTTGTAGGCTATGCGACCACTTTAAGTGGGGTTACATAAAATAGAAAAGGGTTGACTATCCCTATCCCCTGGTAGTTTGTGCCGACTGGTATTCCGGATAAAATTATTTTCCGTGGGGCCTACCAGTGGGCTACCGCATGTTGGACAATACATGCGGTTGAGCTACCTACGAGACCATGTGTTGTTTGTACAAGTATGCAGTCATTGATGTGCGTCTGAGTACGGTATTCCAGCCCGAGACATGCATGATGCATGATGTATCAGTAATCTCAGTGGGTGTGATGCTGTTGCGCGAGTTTTATTGCGTTGAGGACTGAGAGCGGACCGATGTCTTCCATTCCGACAATATAGGTACATCCTTAGAGTAATACAAGCTCCCTGGGGGCAGGGAAGAAATTCGGGAAGTATGGTGAATCACTGTCCCACGAGCCGGCGCACGACAAGAATCTCTTCAGTGGACAGCTGGTCGACGTTTGCAGCAAAGTTGTTGACATTTCTCGCTGCGCAGTCTTTGAAAAACGTGATGATATGCTCCTGCAGGGCGTCAGCGTCAGCGTCATCCCTATCAACTCTCGTAAGTAACACATTCACCTTCATATCGATCTGGGATATGGGATCATTCTTGAGATCCTCGTCGTCGCTCTCATCAAAGATGTCATCGTTGTCGAAATTGGCGCCGCGCGGACCAAGCATCTCAGAGAGGAAGGCAAATTCATCTTCTTTAAATCCTTGGTGTTGTTGCTCTTCCTCTGTCCATTCTTCGTCCTCATCATCGGTATCTACGAATCCCTCTCCACTGGGAAAGGAGACCGATTCAGATTTTGAACGGAGGTCATGTATTAGTAACTTGAGTACTTTGACGGGGAACGTCACAGAGGTGAACTCGTGAGGACCTATATGAACGGGAAAATGATAGATGAGAACCGCGTTCTGATCGGCGCACCCCCAAAAAACGTAAACCACATAATGATAGAGGCTACACGCACTTGTCTTTGTCCGGGACCTCGTCATAATGACTGCCACGGCAGAATGGCCGTTAAAACCTAACCTATTGTCTGGCACCAGACAAGATGAACGTACTCACCGTTCTTTGTTTCAGGTTTGATAATAATGTCCCCTTTGACCGTCAAATTCTGCAAAGTGGGGCGGCCAGACGCGTAGAGCTGAGAGAGCGTCAGAGTGCTGATCCTCGTTGGCCAGAAACCTTGGAAGGTCTCCGCGTTCTCGCACCACGTCTGGATTAGGATATCGAGGGCGGTCCGACCCTGCGTAGTTGTCGATTCAAGCATATCCAACACTGTACCAGCCTGGTTGTGTATCAAGAACACAAATGGAATGATTAAACTCTGCAAGAACGTAGCCGTCTTGGCCATGAGCATTCGCTGCACCATTGCATGGAGGAGTTCGGGGAGCACGGGGAGCACAGAATCACCCGCTCGACGCAGGACGTGGATGATGAGGTCACCGATAACAAGACCACCTGACTCATCCTCATTTTGGAGGAGCTTGGCGATCAGCTTCAGGACGTGCCCGAGACCGGACTGTCCAGAGGGGTCATGCCATGATAAAATTTGAGAACAATCTTTCCGGACAATCAGTGTGAGACAGACGACACCATTCTGCGCGGATCGTGAATGAGTTGCTGACCAGCTACGTAGGAGTCACACACCTGCAACACATCTCTGTCCTCTGCATTTTCAAGACAATTAAAGAGGGTTGGGGCAAGAAGTGCAAAGAAGCCATCTCCAAGACCGCTTTCTGGAGCTCCTCGGACGAGACTCGAAATAAGATCAATTGCTGAACCTGCAATCCAGGATTCCTCATGCTTTGCCGTCGTAATCGAGGTGCAAAGAGTTGGCAAGGCTTGTTTTACAACGATCTCGTACACGCCTGGAGCGGACGATTTCGCGAGTGAGGCAAGGATATCAGTGAAGATTGAAAGGAAGATAGGATCTAACAATGATATCGTCAGTCGTCATGTAGTTTGCTTCTTTGCTCGCCTAGACAAACCTTTGTTGTTCTTTGTCCACACTTCCAAGGTCGCAAGCACAAGCGAGTTCGCCAAGGCAGTTGTGAGCCACGATGCCTTGTCGACATCAAGCACAACTGACATTGTGCCCAGAACCAAAGAGAGGGTGTCTTCCGTAGTTAGAAGCAGGAAAGGCCCGAGGTCCTGCGCAATCCGTACCACGTACGGTTTCAAAGCAGAATCTTCAGCCCCCTGACAGAAGCTGGAAGAATTAACGTGAGCCTTACAAGTAACCGAACGCAGAAATTGGTTTACTTATGCACTGCTTTTACGGCGGAAACTTTGACTGGGATGCTGGAAGAATTGGATTCAATTACATGCATCGCTGCTTCAAGATATTGTCCGGCCATCTGCAAGGGTAAAAGCTTGGCGAACTGGCTTGCGAAAACGAACCCCCTGCCTTGCAAGAAAGGGAATTCTTGCGGACAAGATGAGTCAGAGAAAGAAGATTAATACACATCTACTGACGGGTTTGATTAAGGAGGGAAGGTATGACAGTAGCAAGCAGCTGCTCGATATCGAGGGGTTTTTGACGGCCGGAATCTTGCTCGTCTTCGATGCATTCAAGAATGTCCTCTGCTTGAGAACCGACAGCCGCGAGGCCAGCTTCCAAAGGCTTCCACCTGGCCTTGTGAATGAGTTGATCAACTAATAAACCATGAAATAGACTTGCCAAGATGGCACGCCTGTTTCCCGAGTGGTTTGACATGAGCCTATGATTTGTTGTAGACCGTCCTGGAAAGTGACGCAAACTTCCGCTGGCGAGCGACCCAAGATAGTCTGTATATTGACTATCGTATCAGTGCAGTAGAGGCGAAGATGGTCTCGCACATTCAGTAACCCAAATCCAGCGACCCGAACGCCATAAGTTTCGGTTTCATCCTCTTCTTGGGCAACGAAAGCGTTTGCATTGGTTGCCCAGGTGTCTGCCTGCGTGAGCTCCGTCAACACTAACGCCAGTACTACCGCAATGCAAAATACTCACGTCTTCTGCGGTCATTTGAGCGAATCGAAAAATCACACCAACTATATTTGTGAGGTTTTGCGATTGGTTTTTGGGATCAAGCCAATTTTTTGCCCTTCCTCCGCGCACAATGTTGGAGACGAGGTCAATCAAGGGGCAGATAAGATATGGAAGTTCTACAGCCTCGTCTTCACTTGACCCGGGTACCGATTCAGTTGCGTTGATGTAGTAAATCTCATAGGCAGGGAAGAGGTTCTTGAGATGGGAGAGCGAAGAATCTAAGAAGGATTCGACGTAAGCCCTCAACCCGCGAGGGAATGCGGTATTTATAACATCTAATGTCTACAAACCCGAGCATACATTAGTAGTCATATGTTTCCGTACTCATCTACAGGCTCACTTTAAAAACCTGGATCCTAACAGACAAACCATCCCAAGTGGGCTGATTCAGGATATCGTGGATGGGCTGTCCTAGGATTTCCTTGAATGTATCAAGCCAAACGGGGAGGATATTCTCTGTGGCCTCCTTCACAGCTTGGGGATGCTGGTCCTTCACCATATAGAGTGCAGTAACACATTGACAGAAGACAGAGACGCTCCGCGAACGAGTAATTGGGCTGTGCTGCTGAGGGGACATTGAATAATATACATTACGACACAAAGACTGATTCACCTGTGCATCATTCAGAATAGCAAGGAGCACGGGTAGTAATTGACGGAGCACGGGTAGAATTTGATCTTCTGTAAGATCCGACTTAATGAACTCGGTCAAGACTTGCATTGCGCCATGGACAGAGTCGGGAGAACTAGACGAAATCAGTTCAATAAGGCTATTGAGCAGCTCCGGATATTCATCTGGCCAGTCACAGGATGCGATCGAGGACAATAGGTGGGCCTGAAAGTGGTGTCAAATCTGTGGCTAGGCAAAGCGCTGCGATTACGAACACTCAATGATCTTATTTTTCGATCTGGATCGGAAAGTCCGTTGAAAACAGCTTGACGAATTTGCACCTTTGTCTGCAGGGATGTCAATCAAGATCGCATGCAAGGAGAACGGATCCACCTCAACAGATGGTGCATTTCCCCTGAATTGAGAGAAGTAGGGAGACCATCGCTCGGTCACATATTTTCTGAGGATGATGCTCGCGGAGTATAAGACGCGCGATTGTCAGGCGGGGTCTGAGGAATAAAGGGTCAAAGAACTTATCTGTCGAAGAGAAAGATTCGCGTTTTGGGTGAGTGAGAGCTGAGACAGCGCCAACCCCGCCTCTGAAAACGCGTCAAGATGCCATCAGTACGACCCGTCAGTCGCGATAAGGAGACTTCCCTGGGTGCTGGAGTACCTCGGAAAGCTTGAGCTCCGCTGCAATCCTTATGTTAGCGTCGGTGCTAAGGGTATCCACCAACAGTTGCTGTATGTTAACTGTCGCCATCGTCGATGAGCGATTGACCTTTGGTTCGGAGTCAATGCGTTCGTTCGTTACGCTCGCTCACGTGTTGTGTGAACGCGCTCGTGGCGGCAATTGCCGCGAGGTAAACTCAGTGAAGGGGCCCAGTGCAAATTGGATTCCGCTCGGACTCCTCCTTCTTTCCTACCACCATCATTTGAGCTCGAAATCCGGTGACACCACCACAGGTTGTGATGGCTCCTAGAAACCGAGTTCAGTCTGAGACAACTGGGGCCGCACAAGCGCCAGGCGATAACGTCAAGAAGCGCAGAGTCGCCTCCCGCGTCGCTAACTCGACCTCGAAGAAGAGGAAGCAGATTTCGGATAGGTCCGATGAAGCTGAGACCTCCCAGGCTGATCAAGCGAAAGCTAAGAGGCCTAAATGGGGACGAGTTGCAGGCAGGCTCGCTGGCCTCATGGAGATGCCCATGGATATCTTATTTGAGGTATGACCGTTATTTTCAGTGTGTGCTCTGCGGACCATTCATTGTTCAGATATTTGGACATCTTATGCCACTCGATGTGTTGCGCCTTGCACGCACCACAAAGCAATTTAGACGCTTGCTCATGCATCGTTCCTCCGTATCGATTTGGATAGCCGCCCGTAAAAACGTGCCTGACTTGCCGGACTGTCCTCCTTACATGAGCGAGCCCCAATTTGCAAATCTCGTCTTTGATACACATTGCCATGTTAGATTCGCTCTTTTCTACTCTCGCATCAGGGTCCTTGACCACCTTCTAGGAATGCTTGTCACCGAACATCCGATCAGTCGACTGGCGGATTGGGCGGCGCATCTGTTCTAAATGCGCTAAGGAGTGGTGGGTGACATATTTTTCATCGACATATTGTTATCTACCTTGGTGTCATAGCATGGTAGAAGACTACTCGCTCTTTGTTGGCGAGTCCGTGTACAAGGCAGTCCCTAGTAAATACGGCAGTGAGTGACAGCAATGTCTCATTCTTTTGTGCTCACCTATTCTTCCTCAGAACGAGGACGCCCTTCCTATTATTCCAAAGATCTGCATGAATTTCAATCGAAGAGGGCATCGTTTACTGACCTCGAGGAGCGTGACAAGTTCGTAAAGGAACGTCAAGCTTTGGTCTTTCAAATGGAAAAGGTAATGTTAGTTTCACAGCATTTGTGAGGTTATCATTGATAACGAATATCTGACAGTACGGTGCTTTACTCGAAGCTTGGGCCGCCAACCAGGCTAAAGATCGCTCGGAGCAACTCGACGACCTTCGGCGCGAAAGAAAGGAAGCGTGAGGTCCCCGTACAGTTGTTTGAAGAGCGAGCTAAATAAGCCACGTAGGATCATCGAGAAGTTAACAGGACTTGGTTGGGGATCTGAGATCGAGCAGATCCCCACTCGTGATGATTTGTCTCACCACAGACTCGTCAAGCAACCGACTCGCCTGACACGTCGTAGTAGGTTATTTCTCGCTTTTAGGGGCATCGTTGATATCAATCATTCTAGTTTGGGCCAACATCCAGGACGAGATGGTCAGTTTCATGGAACGGATGAAAGCTCAACGCCTTGAACGCGAACGCAAAGCCCTGGTCATCTCACGCAAGCGAATTGCGGTATCCATACTTCGCGCTTACAAGCTTTCACGTTTCCCTTTGATGGATGTCATGCCTGATCCGATGGACTTTTGTGCCATCTCTCAGGTTCTGGAAATTCTTGAGCTTCCGACGGAGACACCAGTGACTGAAAATACGTTTGCCCCAGTCGTAGAGAAGATGGATGAGCTCATCAGCGAATGGCGTACTCGAATTCTTGGGTCGCTCGTCCAGAAGGTCAAGGATTCGCTGTATTCCCACAGGCCCCGAGTCAGTTGCCCGAGCGAAACCATCGATTCCACATTTGTGGATAATATGCCATCTCCCTCCACACACCCCACCGGAAAAGGGAAGGCCAAAGATGTTGAGCCTTCCATTCCAGGTGACTCCCGGATCACTCAAGATCTTTCATTAGCCACTACTGTCTTCAGTTGCAAGTGCTGCAACCCTCGATTCGGTATCTTCTGTCATCTCTACGACGCTGGTTCCAGCTGACACCGACTCTACCTCGTCAGAAGATGACTTTTTCGATTCTTGGGGCTTCGGTTTTGGCCCTCGCCGCACGCGCTCGAGGTCTAATCCGCTCTTCTTTCCGAAGGTCTTAGGACATCGTTGCCTGACGAAGCAACATGGGTTCAACTGGGATAACCCCAGTGGGGATCCTACTAAGCAATACGACTACCCGATGGGCAATCGTACTCGGTGGACCTGCCACCTCCTTCAGGTGGATGAGAAGGCCGGCAAAATGGCTGCCAATGCTGTTACGACATGTGGCTTGAATCCCGAGACGACAACAACTGTTGAGATGGACCAATTGGATCATCAGTTGGCCTGTCTTGAATGCCTTGAGTGGTCAGATGACCAGTGGGACCAAGCTGAGGCGCAGGTCTTTGGTTGGCGCGCGGCAGTGAATTCATCTTGACCCTTTGTTGTTCCTAGATTGTGACTGACGCTTGACCAGGTCGCTCACAATTGTCGTTCGCACCCAGGCAGAACAAACATCCAATGGAAGTTAATCGACGATGAAGTCGCATCTGACGTCGTGGATGTTGATGAAGAATACAAAGCCAATCAGGCCATTCTTTCAGCTGTTGTCTTCCATGGCTTAGTGCCAGATGAGTTCTACGCTGATCCTCCCGAAGAAATGGTCTGGCTCTGTGCACATTGCATGGATCTTCCGACCGAAACGGAGTGTATGGAGCTTACTAAAATGAAGACTCATCTCAGCGTGACGTATGCCAGCATCGTTCATCTAACATGCATTTGAGGGTTTGACCATGTACGTTCCAGGCATTCTATCTCGGAGCCGCAAGAAAATCAAGATTATTATAAAGACTACGAGGCCCCTCAGGGTCGCAGGGCACGCACACCCCATCTGAAGATTTCGCTCACCATGGAGAGACCAGACAACGTTCCCGCCCCAGGTGAAAGACATATCCATGACCCATGGTGCTTGGGGTTCTCGGAGGACGAGTTCGAAGATGACTATTATAGTGATGATTTCTTCTTCTGATCAGAGTAATGCTATCTGCAGTTCAGTTTGATGGGCCTGCAATTCAGTGTAAATTATGTTCCTGATATTTTCGTATTGTAGCTTCCCCCGTTATTTTACGAATCCCTTCTATTGATAATGGTTGCACATAATGCTAATGTGGCTCACTTATGCAGTCGAAGTTAGGCTATGAGACGTCGGCGCTGTAGGGAGCAAGGAGAACATGAATCGCCGAAGATCTAAATAACCAGTTCTCCTTCTACACCGCCCTTGTCAAGACCTAATCGCGGAAGAATTGCCTCGTAACGATCCCGATCTAAACGCTTGAGATACCGGAGAACCTTGGCTCGGTCGTGAACGAGTTGGCGCAAAGCTCTCCGGTTTGCTACATCCTTTCTGAAGCTGAGCAGATGCGACCACAAATTGCGGATTTGGTATGTCAGTAGTGCGGCTATCGAACAAGTGGGTAATTGTTGGTGTGGGGGGATTAAACTTGATCTCGTACCTTGAACCTCTGGCCGACCTGTGTCATTTGGTTGTTCAGGAGTCGAAAAGGCTGCAATGATGCGTCTACGATTTTCATAGGCAAGACCTTTCGCATTCGCGTTCCTGAGGTCTACCAGCCGCACGAACATGTTGGCCTTTTGGAGTTCTTCTTTCATGGCCGCTTTCGTGCGCTCCACCGTATCCTCGTCGAACGTGGTAACACCCCTCTCAACTGTCAAGGCAGGTAGAACCCCAAACAGCAGCTTCTTATCCTCCCCTCCTTCCATCCCAAAGCTCAGATGCGACGGCATGTTGACCTCCCCTTCGAAAAGACGTAGAACCTCAGGTTCTGCGTCTTGAGAGTAGACAGCGTCCGGCGTCAGGACGACCTTTTGAAGGTCGCATCCTATCCACTTGTCTTCTTTGTTGTATTCGGACCCGAGGACGACGTAGAGACGACCTGCATCCTTGGCATGTTTACGATCTACCTTGGCCTGTAACTTTGAGACCGGCTTTTTTGGAGCTTGGGGTTTGGCTCGACAGATGACAGAGGTGTGCAGCTCTACCCGGCTTGAGGACGCGAGACACCGCGAAACTTGATACAGAGTCAGATTTTTTTCGTACAAGTTAATCAGAATGACTTGCCTTGCGTAATACACGACCTGAACATGAGTGGCAGACTGCACTCGCGACCGTGTTCGAAGTACTAGCAGTCGCGAAACTTGAGATCGCGTTCGGGCTAGAGTAACCGTGAGAAAGGAATTAGCCGAACACCTATAAGAACCCTCAGCACAAATTTTCAGTCCTTTTCTCAAGGGAGAATGCCACGCTGCGCGATGTAGACCACTCTACCGTCGATGACAGTGCCAGTGACTTCGCACTGCGAAGTCCTGATCTCTCGAGAATATCCACCAGCTTAGGAAGTGTCGTTCGACGATTTAGCAGGACACGGCATGTCGACATCAACCTGGAACATACTTTTCTGATTTTTAATCTACAGGCTTGTCATCTTCCATGTATCTATGCATCTTAGAATACGACAACCATTTTCACGGGGCCATCTGTGTTTTCCGTCCTCGTTACTATTCATTAGGAATTGGAACGCTCGGCATACACCACCAAGGATGTCGTTCCACGCCATTCCTGTTCAGGTGCAACGATTAAGGTATTGCCCTATTGTACATTCGATACAGTTGATGCGCCTAGTCAACGTTTAGGCAAGATTGCCGCATTCTTTTTCTACATCCGCAAGCAATCTCTCAAAGAACCCATCATGCAGGGAAGCAATCCTCTTCCACTCATCTTCATGACAAACCCTTTTGAACCAAAGAGAACGAACCGCAAGGAGAATGTCTGCATAGGAAAAAGTATCCCCCATCACCCATTTGCCCTCAACCTTGTCGTACCACCTCTTTGCGGAACCATAAAAACTCTTCTCGATGATTTCCCAGTGAGCGTCGCGCGTTTGTCCTTCGGGAGACCATTCGTCAACTTTTTCTCCAAAGGCCGCTTGTCTGGTAGTGATAAAGTACTCCCGACTGCGCTCGTTCAAAATCTGTGACGAGCGCAGGAGACTAAATCTGAAAGAAGCTCCCCTCAGCGCGTCCAATGCGGAGTCAAAGGCGGTGATTAGGCCTTTGGAGCCGTCTGGGAAAATAGGCTTCTCTGGGTAGGTCTTGTCGAGGTACTCTGCAATCGCCCAGGAATCGGTGATGAGGGCATCAGTGTTGGGGTCGCTGAGGACAGGTACGGTATACAGTTCGCGTCCATCTGACATCCTGTTGGGTGACGCGCCGATCTCTTTGAATTTAGAAGCAATGTCAGGATACTCGACCCAGACGGTCTCGAACGGAAGGTTCTTGTATCCCAAGACGAATCTGGGACGTTCGTTCAACATCACAACACTATGAAAGAACAATGCTCTCGTACCTTGGTTTTGCAGGGTTAGGCGTCCAATTGTTACCGGGGAGCTTGGAGGGGATGTCATAGAGGACGAGTGGCAACATCGTGGAGTATGTTATCTACTCCGAGTCATTCTGCGCACCCTTTATCTAGTGAGTAGCCTCAGCGCCTTTCAATTGCTTCATCAGCATATTTGGTCCGCAGCTCTGCCTCGCATCGCCTACGGGTCTTTTCTGACTCGTCGTTTCATCTTTAGGTCGTAGGTGCCTATCTGATGGAGAACTGATGCGTGTTCCAGGGCCTGCGGAGGTCACGGAATCGGTCAGCACGTCAAGAATATTGACAGTCTGGTGAATACAGTATATATAATCGATCATAAATACACATGGTTGGGACGCCGAAAAGCCATGCATTATGAGAAATCTGTGTTGTGAGCGGGGAAAGAGACCGACAGTGCCCAACCTTTCTCTTACTTAAAATCCTATCCGTTGTCTTACGGGGTCGTAACCACTCTGTCAATGTCAGGGGTTTCCTCCTAATATAGTGTTGTGGGAAAATGGTATCCCTCGAGGTCGGTTTCTGAGTGGGACATATAGCTCAACTAACATGGCTTCGACAAAACGAGCGGCGGTGTCTTCACCCAAGACGCGCTCCTCCTCTTCCAAGGACATATCACTCAAAAAAGTCAAAGGAGAGAACTTTTATCGCAATGCGAAACAAGTCGCCCGCGCCAAGCTGCTCACGGGAGGAAAGGCAGTCCGGGACAAGGATGGCAAGATCATCAAGGCTGCTGCTTTTCAGAAAGGCGAAAGCGAAACCAATCCGGGGCGTGTGCAGCCAGATCGGCGGTGGTTTGGTGCGTATTCGAGTGCTAGAGTGTTTTTTTGTTCAGATTCCTGAGAATGAATGGATAAAAATCATCAGGCAACACGAGGGTGATATCGCAAACCGCGCTTGATCACTTCAGGACGAGTCTATCCACCAAAAAGGATGACCCGTACTCCGTCCTTTTGCGCCGCAATAAGCTTCCTATGGCACTTCTGGACGACGCAGCCAATCCGAATATTCGCAAGGTAAGCTCTCGCTACGGTTCATCTACATTCTTAATCTCATTTACATGTAGCGATCGCATATTGTGGAAACCGAGCCATTCAGCGAGACATTTGGGCCTAAAGCTCAACGGAAGAAACCAAGGTTAGACGTCGGAACATTTGAGGAGCTTAGCAAAATTGGCGCAGCAGCAACTGAACGGACTGAAGACCTCGCAGAGGGATTGTCAGGTATTATAATTATCATTCATGTCTTACTTTCTTCGTTAACAAAACCTGTCGTAGATTCACAGCAAGTCTTTGTCGGGGATTTCAAACCAGTACATGCTGATTATATCGAGCCAATTTTTGCAAAAGGGACCTCGCGACGCATATATGGAGAGCTGTACAAGGTGATAGATTCTTCAGACGTAATCCTGCACATTCTGGATGCTCGTGATCCACTCGGGACCATATGCGAGTCGGTATTGGAGTACTTGAAGAAGGAAAAGGCACACAAGCAAGTTGTCTTAGTTATCAATAAGTGCGATTTGGTGCCTAACTGGGTAACTGTAAGTGTCTGCTTGTGTCATGTTCAGTTTGAAATGCGAGTCCTTTCTGATAGGCAAGATATATACAACACCTTACCCCAAGATACCCTACAATCGCCTTCCACGCGTCGCCGAATCACTCCTTCGGAAAGGGTTCTCTCATACAACTCCTTCGGCAGTTTTCGCAGCTTCACTCAGATAAGAAGCAAATCTCCGTAGGCTTTGTGGGATACCCCAACGTTGGAAAAAGCAGTGTAATAAATACCCTCAAAAGTGGCAAGGTCTGTCGCATCGCGCCGGTTCCGGGAGAAACCAAAGTTTGTCGCTCCCCACACAGTATTGTAGCCAAATAGTTGATGCATCTTCTTGCTCTAGGTCTGGCAATACATCATGCTTACTCGACGGATCTATCTCATCGACTGTCCTGGCATTGTACCCACATCTGCGCACGATTCGCAAACTTCAACAGTGCTCAAGGGCGTAGTGCGCGTTGAGGCTTTACCCGTGCCGTCCGAACATATACCCGCACTAATGCAGCGCGTAAAACCGCTCTATCTCGCCCGAACATATGATATTCCCCTTTCTGATCCAGACGACCCGACGCAGAGGTGGGACCCCGAACAATTCTTGAATTTGCTAGCGAAGATCAAGGGGCGGCTTCTCAAAGGCGGAGAACCAGATGTGGATGGTGTTGCCAAAATCATACTTACTGATTGGGTCCGAGGCCGTATACCGTTTTTCGTTCCGCCGCCTGAACGACCCGAGGAACTTAACATAGTCGAGGCGAAATCAAAGGCTAAAGGGAAGGCCAAGGCGGTAGCAGAGGAAAAGGAAGAAAAGGAGGTTGTGTGTGTCAAACAGAATCTCAACTCAATTATACAGAAGAACACCTTCCTCGCCGAGGATATCAGACCGACGGAGGGCGAAGCCGGAGTCAACAGAGCAGCCTCATCAGACGAGGGCTCTCTTGAGGAGGGACAAGGAGCGTCGGAGGATACCTCCGATGCTGATGACGACCCGGAGCTATCATGGAATGACGTGTTTGAAGAGGAGGGTCACTCCAATACAGTTGTGCAATCTGCTACAGGTAGGGTATTGGAACACGTCACCGTTATTGGTCGATCTCATCTTCTGGTAGGGGATATGCCTTCGGATGAAGAGTCGCCTGCGCCTCCCAAGAAAGAGCCTCGAATGAAAACTAGCAAAGTACTTCATTCCTTATCTCGCCTTTCTGTGATGTTCACATCTGTTGTAGAAAAGAGCCGAGAACTTTTACACACATGCGAATGTGAAGAACAAAAACCGTGGCAAGGCAGTATTACTCAAGTCATCATTTGGCAAGAAAGGCGAGGGTCGGAAGCGTCGCTGAGACATGTCGCATGTATCATTTCAGACTCGCACTAAAAATCAGAAGCTTGATATGCAAAAAATATATTCGCATGCGCGTTTTCTCCCGTAGTGGCAGGTGCCTCCTGACGAAGACTCGTTGATTGTTTCCAGTCGGGGACAGAGCGTCGATAATCAGTTTCCCACGACGATAGCGGGTCCCTATAAGACTGATCGTGGCGCTACTTTTCATCTCTGTTTTCTTGACCATGTCCGTCACCAAAGTCAACGCGCGCCAGGTAACCCCAACCTGCATATATGCTGAATCAAGTGCGACATTGAGGCACTGTCACCCAGATCTTCGACTCTCGCGGAAACCCGACCGTCGAAGTCGACCTCTACACGGAGAAAGGTGATTACCCCCCACACAACCATAGATCGAATCAATTTATGATTTTGACAGGCCCCTTCCGTGCCGCTGTGCCCTCTGGTGCATCCACCGGCATCCACGAGGCCCTCGAGCTTCGTGATGGTGACAAGGCCAATTATGTCGGCAAGGGGAAGTCGCGCTTATTCTAGGTTCCCAATCGGCGTCGTTGACCCCTGTGTTCGAACAGGTGTTTCCAAGGCTGTTGCAAACGTCAACGACATCCTCGGCCCTGCGCTGATCGCCTCTGGCCTCAAAGTTACTCAACAAAAGGAGATCGATGATTTCCTGATCAAACAAGACGGTACTCCCAACAAGGGCAAGTACGGTGCTAACGCTATCCTTGGCATCTCTATCGCAGTCGTAGAGGCTGGCGCCGCCGAGAAGGGCATTCCCGTCTACCAACACTTGGCTGAACTTGCCGGCGTTAAGCCTCCCTATGTGCTTCCCTGCCCGGCTTTCAATGTTATCAACGGTGGTTCGCATGCTGGCAACAAGCTCGCGTTCCAGGAGTTCATGCTGCTTCCAACCGGTGCTTCCAGCTTCACTGAGGCTATGAAGATCGGTACAGAAACATACCATACCCTAAAGAAAGTTATCAGTGCCAAATACGGTATCGACGGTTAGTACAGTACGCGAATTACTTTATCCTTGCTTACCTACCTTTTCCTTTCCAGCTGTCAATGTTGGTGACGAGGGAGGATTCGCCCCTAACGTACAAAGTGCTGAGGAATCGCTCGAGCTTCTCAGTGAGGCCATCAAGAAGGCAGGCTATGAGGGCAAAATTAAAATCGCCCTCGATGTTGCCTCGTCCGAGTTCTACAAGGACGGAAAATACGATCTGGACTTCAAGAACCCCGACTCTGATCCCCAGAAGTGGATATCTGGGACTGAACTCGCCGATCTGTACCTTAGCTATATTAACAAGTACCCTATCGTTTCTGTTGAAGATCCTTTCGACCAAGACGACTGGGCCGCATGGTCTCACTTCACGAAGCACAGCGAAGTTCAGATCGTCGGCGATGACTTGACCGTCACCAACCCCCTGCGTATCAGGACTGCCATCGAGAAGAAGGCTTGTAATGGTTTGCTTCTTAAGGTCTGTAGTTCGATGTCTGGATGGCGGCGTAACGCTGACTGTTTGCATCATCAGATCAACCAGATCGGTACCATTTCTGAGTCCATTCAGGCGTACGTTTCAGCTGTTTCGTTGTATGCTTATGCTATATATGTTTATCGCATTGTCAGTGCACAGCTTTCCCAGTCGGACGGTTGGGGTGTCATGGTCTCCCACCGCAGTGGTGAGACCGAAAATACTATTATTGCCGACCTCGTTGTTGCTCTCGGTACCGGCCAGATCAAGACTGGTGCACCGGCACGAAGCGAACGTGTCGCCAAGTACAACGCGCTGTTGCGCATCGAGTAAGCCCGACACACCCTCTTGTTTGCATTGTGCTCAGCTGCCTTATCAGGGGTGAACTCCAGGGAACGGGTGCGACCTACGCTGGAGACAAGGGGTTGTCTGCTGGTCTGGAACCTCCCGCCTTACTCAAAAAGTGAACGACGTGAACTACGCGAATGGGGCGAGTTCCTCGGAGCACTGGAAGAAGCTTTTGTTGTACGATCCATTAGATGTATGTGTTGTGCTTATTGTACACTGACGAGTTTCAGTCTCGAAGTGAATGCAAACGTGGGTATTTGCTCGAACGTGCGAGTTATTTAAGACAACGTCACATGCCTGCTCCATTGCCTGTTATGCACACTTTCCGCATCGCGCTCAATTGTCCGACCTGTCAAGGTGCAGTGCCTTTGTCCTGTGTATGACTTGGAATGATTAGAAACACACCGCTGGCCTTCTTCGTCTGCCCATTAATTGATCCCCTTTGGCAATGTCACTGCCGGCATCAGGCGAACTAATCTGCTCGGCTCACGCAGTCCTATTCCCGCGCCGTACCCAAACAGACTCAACATTACGCCACCTTGACCGACCTATATAAATGCGACACCTCGATCCCTCTCTCTCTCATGTCTACTACATCATCCACTAAATCTACCCAACCTTCTCATGACGCGCCGAGCGCCCGCTTGAACGAAGGTGTCGCTGCCAAAGAAGTGCGTGCTCATGAGCATGCCCGTCATCGTACCAAGGAGCGACGGGAGCACGCACTTGCCAAGGAGCGCAAGGAGAAGGTTGCCGCTGTGCGGGTACTGGGACTCAAGGTGCCCTATGGGGCGAAGCTCGTTCGGAAGCTCAGTATGGAGAATTGGGACGGGGAGGGACCCGAGGAACGGCGATTGGTGCCTGCGGCGTCGGTCAAGGGCGGAGTGCCCGGGATTCAGATGCTTGTGCATGGGCATGAGTCAGAGCAAGAGTATGACGTGGCGCCGCCAAGAGACAGCACGAACTCCTTTACGGAGCTGACGCTGGGGGATCTTATCTCGAAGCCGCAGCGACCCAAGCGGAAACGTGAGTGTTTTCTTTGTTATGTTCGAAACGGGCGTCGCTGATTCGTCGACGTTGTTTGCAGAGCTCGATTTTGAAGTGATCCCTCCGATTCGGGCCGTTATCGTGTTGGACGATGGCGAAGCCGACGAGCCATGGGAATACATTTCCCGTGCTAGTCTCAACGATGGGTCTGCCTGGAAGGGAAAGTCTTATGCGCAAGTAGCCGCCAGCGCGATGTAAACCGCCCGCCTCTCTCGGACCTTTTGACCATTACGAATATCCGCTATCAAACTTGTCACGACCTTTCTTTTTTTTCTTTCTTGATGACGACTCTACCTAAGATTTTTAGACACACTCTCTATTCACAAGATAGTATTGCCCCCTCGGTCATTTTATTAATTCAACTAGCCTCTTATAGTGTCTTTTGGACAGGTAGCCCCTAGCATTAATCTAGACTGTTCTGGTGTCGTTGCGTGCGAGTCGTGTTGAAATGTTACTCGTTCCAAGGACCGAAAGAAATGTATGGGTCAATAGAAGGTTCCTCGATGTATCCCGGACAGGTTCAAGAAAGTACTAAGAGAGAAAGTTTGTACGGGATCCGATGTGAGATAAGATTGAAAGGCCGGACTCCCCGATCATGATAACGATTAGTGGGTTGATGGACGCTACGACGAGATCTTGCAGTTTCAAATCGGTGTTCGGACTTGGTCAATTAGATACTGACAAGGACCCAGAAGGACCCCTCCCTCCCGACCAACCCGGTATCATTTGTAGACTCGAAAGAATTGTATTTACCGATCCGGGAAAACTACTGTGTATCGTGCAGATAAATGGCAGCCATGCATGATAAGCATTGACAAGAATGACGGAGCGACTGCTGCCAAACAAGAGCATGTGGGATGAGACAATTAAAAATATTCATGAAAACCCTGTATGGATCGCAGGCGTGAAGATCGGAAAAGGATGTGCCTATGGAGCTTGTTAGTATGTCATCTCTTGACGGTCGTTGGCAGAAGGAGGGTACCTCTGTGTTGAAGACATATTCTGAGGAAGGACGTCAGGCACAGGCACAGGCACCAGCGTGCTGATGGAGGCACGCACCGTTCAGCGGAAGGACACTCGCATCCGAGAACAGCAAGTACAGGTACTTTAGTGTCTCACTCTACATATTTGAATTAATTTTGGCGCACGTACTAGTGCGAATAAGGGGTCTTACCATCAAGAACGTCTCCATTTTGTCCTCTTGTTCGACAGGGACCTGGTCTACGTTCCTCACGCCAGCGAAGCCACCGGTAGGGACGCGGCAATGTTTCTCGATCGCTTGGAAGATGGCCCACCCCTGATCACGGTACGACGTGTCGCCCGTTAGGCGAAAGGCGAGGAAGAGAGATTCAACTGTTTCCGGACTGGATGAAACGTATCAATATTTGTGCTTTCTGACAGGAGCGAGGAAACGCACCGCAAAATGTATCTTGCATCCAGTGACGGTGCGTGTCCTGGACTGTCGACGTTTTCAGGGCAAAGATTAGCTTCGACAGTTCACCACAATAGGTGTTTCTCCTCACCGAGACCCTTTGATATACCAGTCTGTCCGACCCGACCAATCATTCACATTATCCCCAGGAGTCCGAAAATGTACAATTTCTGCAGAAAGTCCACTACGAAAACGACAGTTAAACAGACATATGCAACACCTACAGACAAAATCGGGAGGGGTGACATACGTCTGGGTATCATGCGTTGCCATGCATGTGTTGACAAGCTCCACGCCCGTGAGCCAGTCGCGCTTAGCTTGCTCTGAAAGCTCGTGTGGTAATGGAGGGACGGACACGTGATCTGCAAGCGCTCCAGCGGTGGTCGCGCCTAACATGAGCGAGCCACCCAGGAAACAGACAAGGTGATCTTGCTTGTGGATAAGTTTCCAATTCCTACGAGTCCTGATGAGAATCCAAAGGGGGATTGGGACATATTAGTGGTCCACGAACAGTTCACTCTGACGACCGCCTTGTGGATTCAGTTCGGCGGTATAGACCAACTTTCCAGATACGCTCTTTTGTACAAGATGATCATGGATGCCCGTCATCGCATGGTCATAGAGCTATCAATGTGTGAACACGCGATGTGATTCGCCGGTTAACACGAGCATCCAAGAACTTACTTCGCGGAACACTTCTTCAGTTCGACTCTGTAAACAGTTTGTTCACAAAAGTCTGTAAATATTGATTTCCGAAACTCACAGTCTGAAGATACTGTTTTCTGCAGGCAAAAGATGAGCAATTCAACTTGGATGTAAGACTGGACTAACAGTAGATATTCATAATACGAATCTCCGCGCGAACCAAGGCGTATAGTTGCAGTCCTGTAACGACCACCTTTCGGGCTGACGATGGAGAGGGGGATGAGGATGGTCTTCCCAAGGGCATGTGTGACACATACTCGATAAAGATGGGTACAAGACCATGTGGAAGTCTCGCTGCTTTGAGAACGGCCATAGCCTGTCATAATGAGTATCGTAGAACCCATTGCGAATAACCAGAGACGTACTGCCTCGGCTTTTTCCCAATAGATGTCTTCGCCAGTGAGGTAGGAGAGGTAGCGGAATTCAAGCTGCAAGGTCGCAGCTTCCGCAGTACTGACGAAACCATTATTGTCGCGGTCAGGGACGCCTTCCTGGCGGTGCAGGTTGATAGAGGAAAGCGGGAGGCCGGAAGGCGTATCAAACACAGGAAGAATACGGTTCCCGAGATCTTGTGCTTTCTCGAGGAAAATGGAATCCTGCGAAAGGTGGTATGCAGCCAACAGCCCACCCATCACGCGTATTGTTGTCTACCATGTAAACACAGCATTTATGGATCACACATCGCCGGGTAGCCACCACACGTACCTCGAATGTGCTAAAATCTGCGTCAAGATCAAAGGAGAGATGATCCTGTATCCATTCTCTGGCACGTTGATACTCGTCAAGTAATCCCATGATAAGCATTGTGTCGATGGAGTCGGCAACGGTGTACCCGATGCCGCCAGCTTTCGTCAGGTTAGACCCCCTCTGAGATAACGGGTAGTACTCGTCATCTCCCATAGCATCTCGCTCTGTAATGGTCAGTTTTGGAATTTGTGAAATAGTTTTACCCACCGTACGCCGACCAAGCATGCTGTATATGGAGATGAACAATAGAAAAGTTCTCCGAGATGCATGCATACCTTGAACGCTTCTACCACTGCATCACGTCGTAGCACGTCCGCTGTGAACGTTGGATCCACTCCGGCCCTGATACCCGGCAGGGGGATCTTGCGAGTGTGAATTCCTACAAGTCTGCCCAATGAAAGCTAAACCAATGTCAGACACAAAGGACATCACAGCTACACGGTGTCACATGCCTGAAAAAGCACAAATACTGATGCGACGGCGATTAAGGCGTAAAGTATTTTGAATGAAGGTGTACCCGGAGGCTGATTGGAATGAAGGTTTGGGACGGAAGAGGTAGCTGAGAGGGCACACCTTTGTGATGCCTTGAACATGAGACGGTGGAGCGAGCGAGTCTGACTTTCTGTGGCGCATTTGTGAGCCCACCATGCACGACGTTGAACGGGGGTGGAGGTGTGAATTGTACACGTTGTTAATGAACTTGTCACCGGCAAATGTTTCCTTTTCTGAATGATCACCGACCAAGGTTTGCACCCTCTTTCACATTTACATCGGGTCTAATAGAGTCATAATTTGGAGAGCTAAAATATTGATGTGATTCCGACCGTCGGTTCCTGCCGAAATGTCATAGTTTCGACTCTTATCTACTTCGTCCTTTTATCATCTTCTCTCTCACTCCAGCCATGGCCATCGAATTGACCTCTTTGCCACTTCCCGCCTCCGCAGATCCATCCTACTTTGTCGACTTTGGTCGTGAGGTCAAGGGCGTCAAGCCCGGTGAACTCACACCACACCAGTTTACTGAGATCCACGACGCACTCTACAAGGTTCACAGTCAAATTATCTTGTCGTGACCATTCCACGTTTTAAATTCATTTCTTCACCCAGCATGGCGCCCTCTTGTTCCGCAATGTTTCTCTTACGCCAGAACAGCAGTATGCACTTACCAAGGTAATCCTCTCTCCGTTTGTGATCTCTCGCTCTCTGTCACCTTTCAGGCTTTCGATCCGCAATCCGAGAGCTATGGGCATGGAAACAATAAGACTCAATCCACTACCAAGTCTATTCTTCACCCGGATCTCAAAACCATCCCTCGCGTGCCCCAGGTTCAGCTCATCGGCAACGGTACTGTGACTGATCACGAAGGTCTCGCAACCGCTGCCCTCAAGCATCCTTCCCACACGACTTTTCATAAAACCCACGTCTCCGAGGAGGATGAAGCCAAGGGCTATACCCGTTTCTACAGATGGCACATCGATGCAGCTTTGTACGACTATAACCCCCCTCGCGTGACGACGCTTTATGGGATAACGGTACCCAAAGGGGACCGTCAGACGGTCAGGTATGATGATGGCACCGGAGATGAGTTGCCGGTTCCCCTCGGTACCACAGCGTTCGTCTCAGGCAAGACCATGTTTGAGATTCTGCCGCCAGAGCTCAAGAGTCTGGCGGTAAGAGCCTCGGTGCGGTATGCCCCACACCCCTACGTCTGGATGGCGCCGTCACGTGCGCTCCCAACCGGGCTGGGAATTGAGACTGAAGGCCTCGAGCTCTCGATGGGAGAACTCCCCGATTGGGAAGAGTCCAAGGTCAAGATGTTCCCTGTGGTAAGCCAATCCACGTCGGAAAGTGTAGGGATGGTTGAACGACAGCATGTTGGCAGCTGTGGAAGAACCCGGTTACCGGGGACCTACACTTCCAAGTTCACCCGTGTGGCGCCCAGGAACTCATCGTCAAGCCCCTTCCGGCAGGCGCGGAGCGCAGTGGAGCCTTATATCCGGACGGTGCACACATCAAGGATCTTGGAGAGGTCCGCACGCTGCTTTACAAGATGCAGCGGCCTGCCGTTGCGCCAAAGGTGAGCTGAGTTCCCATGCCCGATAATAATGTCCCTCATGTCATCTCACGTCACTGAAAAAAAGCTTGTGTACCCACACGATTGGCAAGAGAAAGACCTCGTCCTGTTCCATAACCGAGGACTCTTGCACAGTGTCGTCGGTGCATTCAAGCCTGATGAAGTCCGCGCCTTCCACCAGTGCAACCTCGCTGCGTCTGATGTCCCCGCTGGACCAAGCGAAGATGACGTCCTCAAATGGGCCTAGATCTGATGGGTCCCCCCCTTCTCAGCCATCAGAACCATGTGGGGCACGGTTTTTGATGGATAAGTTCGTATGACATTCAAGTGGATATTTGTAGCTATGACATGATGAACGAGTTGCCTTTCATAGCATACGGATCTGAATTAACATCTTGGAGAGACCAGATGCATGTCCTGTTGAGTCGACGTCAAACGTCAGTGGTGCTGTTGCCTTGGATTTTATTCCACAGTGATTTCTTGGTTTGAAATTTATCTATACTACACTGATTGGCCAAAGCATGTCTATACTTATGTCGGAAGGGAGAGCTCCACGGGCCACGCGTGGCTGTCCGTGCGTCACAGTGATGGCGCTTAGATGCGTGCCTCGATACCTAGGTTTTAGACGGGGGTCCTGCTCGCTTGCGGGACGACCCGACTTCCAGACCACCGCAGAAAGTGACTTGGACTGTCGAGAACGACCCGTCGTAGAAAGTACTCGTGATTGGGAGACATCCTCTGATCGACGTGAGCGTCTTTACTTTCTAATTTGATGACCTAGTCCTCGCATCTCGGAATTCTGAAATGGCCGGTCGGTTAACTGGTTTCGCGGGGGGTGAGTTGGGTACCATCCTATAGATAGCACTCATACACCGCGAGGTCGACACTCCACTTTTGAAAATGACACTGTTTTCAGGATATAAGGCCTCGAGAGCGTCCAATACGGTCGATGTCAGTTTGCCACGCTCATTGATTGGCACAAAGTCCGGTCTCTGGTGGTTCCCCGTCTTCCACCTAGCTAGAAATATGACCGAGTTCACTGCGGAAACGAGTTTTTAACTAGATCGGGGTACTGTCGGGATACAGGCCGAATTTGACCTGTAACTGGAATCCAGTCATATGCTTTCGCAAACGGAATCTGGAGTGACACGTTTTCGGCATTCTAAGGGACTTGGGATAGTCTTTGTGTTGGCCTTCGATTAAAGTACCATATGATTCGAGAAATACAAGCGATACCGGTGCTGGGCTCTCGACGCTGATGACTCGTTCCGAGATAGCTCGCTGACCTGCGACTCCGATTTCAACGCAACGCTCTTGAATCGACGAGCCGCTGCTAGGTTAGTATCGCTGTCAACAGCTGTGCTGAAAAAGGGGACTTACGATCTCTCTCCATCACCAGTCCCATCTTCCTTTAGCTCTCAGAGCGAACCTGGCTCTCACTCGTGCTCCATCGCTCTTGAACGTGGACCTTTGTGTGATTTTGCGCACGGCTACAACACCGCCAGATCAGGCACGTATTTCTCGTCCTGGGAGTGAGATTTACACAGATCTAGAGAACGTAGCTCCTTTGCTTACCCGGGGCTAAGACACAAGGCTGTTCACCATGGAAAGGGATAGAAATCGGAGATGGTCGTTTATCGATCACCTACAGATATTATTCACCCAGAGCGACTTGAATTTACTCACCAAAGGACTGGGACACTTGTGCATATGAATATATCTTGTTCTCGAAGAGCCTTTCAACGGACTGGAAGTTGGACATGGCGGTATGAGACTAAGAGACGCAGAGGTAAAGATGACGGTGACTGGTGGCTATCCGGACTCATCGGCTTGGATGGATTATAGTACGGTTCGGCCGAAGATATGTCAACTACTATCTACTTCCGGTTGTCGTCTAGTTTTTTCCGCAGTGATTGTTCATTCAGTGCTCCGACTTCTCCTTCAGGTCCAGTAGAGCAGATTGACCACCCAATCAAATGATCGGAACACGTTTATACTTGGATTTGCCTAGGGCACTGAGGGGTAGGTGTGATGGGAGATCATGGGGGCGAGGGGACTCGTTAGGCAGGCGTCTTGCAGCCGTTGATTTGAGATCTGGGACTCAGAGCACTTGGTGCTACGAAACACTTGTGAGCCAGTTCAGATTCCTATTTGGCCGTTTTTACCCATGTTTTATGTAAAATGATTGATTCGGAAACAGTTCCCACTTGCCTTTCTGCGGGTTCATTACTAGCGGAAATTTGACTCGAACAACGGGAACGAGTCACTGTCTTTTTCAGGCATGAGAAATTTATGTAAAAAAAACAGCTCTCTTCTTCTGTCCACCATAGCGCCTCAACGGAATTCGACGAAAACAACACCATTCGACTGTGATCACATTCCGGGCAGACCGATGGGGAGAAAACGAATCTTTGGAATCCTGAGATTCCGGGGTTCGTTGCGGTATTTTTGACAGATCTCATTGCACAGAGTGGTGTGATACACGCGTAGATAGTGAGATAGACCGGAAATCACGAAACCCCAGAATTTCGGAATTCTGTTTCTCCATCGGTCTGCCCGGAAAATGATAGCGCTAGACTTTTCCAAGTCGAACAGGATCTTTTTCGCCAAATTTCGGCCAGGCGTTGATGCGCTATGACCAACAGAAGGTCAGGTTTTTTTTTACAACACTTCCCACGAGGCCAAGTTGCCTGAAAGAGACAGTAATAACTGATATCATTAACAACTAATCAATCGGAATGTTCGATTTTTCTGCTCAGCCCTACTCGAGTCAGATCCCCGTATCTAGTACGTCTCGTTCATTATCGAGAACGACCCACCCACACCCGTTGCTCTCAATCCAACCATGGCTATTGAATTGACCCCTTTACCGCTTCCTCCTTCCGCGGATCCATCCTACTTTGTCGACTTTGGTCGTGAGGTCAAGGGCGTCAATCCCGGCGAGCTCACGCCAGCCCACCTTGCTGAGATACACGATGCACTCTACAAGGTTCGCAGTCCAATCATCTCGCCATGACCACTCCACGTTGTAAAAGCGTTTCTCCCCACCGCCCCACTAGCATGGCGCCCTCTTGTTCTGCAATGTGTCTCTTATGCCAGAACAACAGTATGCGCTCGTCAAGGTAATCATTTCTCCTCTTCCTATGCTTCTCGCTCTCTGTCATCTCACACCACCTTTCAGGCTTTTGATCCACAATCCGAGAGCTATGGACACGGTAATAACAAGACAGAAACCACAAAGCAATCTATTCTTCACGCATATCTCAAGACCATCCCTCGTGTACCCCAGGTTCAGCTCATCGGCAACGGTACTGTGACTGATCACGAAGGTCTCGCAACCGCTGCCCTCAAGCATCCCTCCCATGTGGCTTTTCACAAAACCCGCGTCTCCGAAGAGGATGAAGCCAGGGGCTATACCCGTTTCTGCCGATGGCATATGGACGCAGCTTTGTACGACTATAACCCCCCTCGTGTGACGACGCTCTATGCGGTAAAGGTACCCAAAGGGGACCGTCAGACGGTCAGGTATGACGATGGCACCGGAGATGAGTTGTCGGTTCCCCTCGGTACCACAGCGTTCGTCTCAGGCAAGACCATGTTTGAGATTCTGCCGCCAGAGTTCAAGAGTCTGGCGGTAAGAGCCTCGGTGCGGTATGCCCCACACCCTTTCATCTGGATGGCGCCGGCCCGTGCTTTCTCGACCGGGCTGGGAATTGAGACTGAAGGCCTCGAGCTCCCGATGGGAGAACTCCCCGATTGGGAAGAGTCCAAGGTCCAGACGCTCCCTGTGGTAAGCCAATCCACGTCGGAAAGTGTAGGGATGGTTGAACGACAGTATGTTGGCAGCTGTGGAAGAACCCGGTTACCGGGGACCTACACTTCCAAGTTCACCCGGGCGGCACCCAGGAACTCATCGTCGAGCCCCTTCCGGCAGGCGCAAAACGCGATGGGGCCCTGTACCCAGATGGCGCACACATCAAGGATCTTGGAGAGGTCCGCGCGCTGCTGTACAAGATGCAGCGGCCTGCCATTGCACCACAGGTAAGCTGAGCTCCCATGTCCGGTAATAATGTCCCTTGTGTCGTCTCACACCACGAAACAAGCTTGTATATCCGCACGATTGGAAAGAGAAAGACCTCGTCCTGTTCCATAACCGAGGAGTCATGCATAGCGTCGTTGGTGCGCTGAAGCCTGACCAAGTCCGCGCCTTCCACCAATGCAACCTCGCTGCGTCCGATGTTGCCGCTGGACCAAGCGAAGATGACGTCCTCAGATGGGCCTAGATCTGATGGGTCACCCCATCAGGAACATGTGAACACGGCTTTTCATGAAGACCATTGAAAATTGGTATGATTTTTTGAATGGATATGAGAAAGGCTTGTGACGTTTCTTTTTATAATTAATTTTGATTGGAAGGACGACAGATGAATGAGCTGCCTTCCTTTCCTAGCCACACACGAATCATGGGTTTACATTTATTTTTGGAGAGGAAGCTTGATCAAATTGTGGCATGGTCCCCCGTGAGTCAACGTGAGCGGTTCTCCATTGCAATAATAATTCCACGACGATTTCCGATCCAACGCACACACGTACATGCACCTTTTGAATACGTCTCGATTCAATGTGATTCGCGAATGGAAGCTGGCGTCTTTTTTTAGGAATTTCGTTCTCCTGCTCCTGGTATGGGCTCATTTCGTCGAGATCGCGTCTTGCCTCGAACGGAAACCGACAAGCGCACTGGTCTCTTATTTCCGAAGGCGTAATGTCCAGGATGAGCTGTATTACAACATTCCAGGTATGCCAGACCATATCCGACGAACAAAACGTCGTGGGGAGGCAATCGACTGGCCGTCGATGCCCGTGATTAGACGAGGAGTGAGTACGTTAAGAAAAGCTGGGAAACCCAATATCAAGGAGAGGGTCACCAGAAAGAAGGGGGGAAATAAGAATCAAGACCTGGAAAAAAGAAGAAAAAAATACTATGCACATAGAGAGTGGGGACGAGTGGAAAAAAGACTAGCCAGACAACATATGCAAGAAGCCATCCATAAGAAAGAGAGATTCACGATCAAATGAAATGACAACCCGAGAGAGATGGACGCGGACGGGGTGGCACGCAGCAACGGAAAAGAAGGGAAACTCGACAACATTGAAGATGATCAACATATTCAAAAATAGTTAATTATCTATTCCGGGTGATGTCGGATAGGCTGAAGGACCGCCGCACCCTCAGCCTCGTCACGGTACAGACACGGCAGAGGGGGGAGGCGATGACGCTACGGAGGGTATATCGGTCGGGCGGTCACCGACCTCTTCCGCTGGGGAGGTGCCGGGTTCCGGGCTGCTTCCCGAGACTTCAGACTTTGCGTCGAGGTCCCCTTCGTTTACCTCTTGCTTGTCACGAGCACTGCTAGCGACATTCTCGTGTGCGACATCGCCGTTCATTTGATCAACCTGTCCAGCTTCTCGAACGGCATATGCCGAGTCTCGGAATGGCTGTTTGCCGAGATCACGGGAGAAGCTGTACAAGGGACGGATATCGTGGCCTCGCGATTCGATATCCGTTTCGGTCTCGGGTTCACCGTCGCTTTCGTCAATGGCCGTGCGGAGAGAGGAGACGGCAATGTTAGTGTTGTGCATGAATCCGGTGATCGCTGGAGTGTGGTATGTCGGGGTGAGGGAGGGAAGAGGGGGCAATGAGTATGTCCGGGGTAGAGGGGGAGGGAGGCTACGTCCTGAAATTCGCGACGCGGCTAAACGAGCCGCTGGGATTGGTGGCGTCGATGCAGCGGACTTGATCTTCCGGAGTGGCCGGGAGGCACGACGTGCGCTGCCACTCTTCGAGGGGCGTTGAGGAACCGATGAGCTTTCTTCGGCAGTGGGCTCGTCGCCAGCAGGACCTGTAGTCGAGTCAACGGACGTCTGAGAAGAGTTGTCACCCTTGTGTACGCGCAAGTGCTGGAGGAGGTTATCGTTGCGATTAAAACGTTTATCACACGCAGGGTGAGGACACTTGAATGCTGATCAGGAACGATTAGTACCTGGCTTCACTGAAGATAAGCGTGATAGTACGATCGGACTTACGTTTCTCGTGTGTGTGGATGGATCTGATATGCCTCTTTAAATGCTCACCACGGCTGAAACATTTACCACAGTCTTGCACTTTGCATACGTAGACTCTTCCTCTTTTACCCTCTACATTCTCGGCTTCTGCTGCAGTATCCCCTGCGGTCGGTACGCGTCGTCCACGACTCTTCTTCGTCAAGTTCGGAACGGGTACAGGCGGTGCGGTGCGTATGCGGGGACCACGGCGCTCGGCAGTGAACGAGCTGGACGAAGCATCCAAGAAAGTATATTCTCCGGTGGGCGGAGACGTGCGAGGGATGATGGGTGGGATCTCCACGGTTGGAGGTTGCTCGTCCTCATCGACGACGGTCATAGAGGACGACGCGGGCAACAAAGGGGCATACTCCATTCTAGGAATCTTGGCCGATTGATGCGCGGAATTCTGATCAGGCTCTTCGTCGGTCTCTTCGTCCACCGCTCGCGCGTCGAATGTTCGTTTAAGGGTTGCCAGACCCTTTTGCTGCGATCGTTGTTCATCGTCCGTATCGTCGTCCCTCCCATATTTTCCCCAGCGTACGGTCGGACGCCCAGTTGTCTGGGACCGCGTAACTCTTCTTGGACTGGAAGGGGAGTCGGGAGACGAGGCGGGTTGTTCGACCTGAAGAGGGGTGAGCCGGAGAGCCGAGGGTTCGGCGTTATCCTGGTCAGGGACTAAGCTGGATAAAGGGCAAAACTTTACTAACCATTTTCAGCGGTGTATCGAGGTCAACAAGGGTTGGTTCTTCGACGAGAGTGCTCTGCGAGTCACCGTTTGCGGGATTTTCCATTTCTTGAGGACCTTGCATTGTTTTTACGCTGCCTGATGGGAGAATCAAAACCAGACGGTTTGCGAGGGCCACAAAAGCATACCTGGCGGGGGAAGATGGAGAAGAAGGGTGCACAAGAAAGCTGGACGCTGCGAAGAACGACGAGGACGATTTTTTAGGGCACAAACGAGGGTTGGGACGGAACTGGGAACGATGAGTTGATTGTCGGAGCCCCTGTCCAAGGCGGACGGACAGGGAAAAAAACGAGATCAAAAGAGCACGTGTCCACGGGTCCACAGCGAAGTCCACATAGATTACTCAGCAACGTCCGTGGACCACCATGCCGATCTCGGCATCTCGGGTCTTTCCCTCGAGACCCAGATTTACCATGATAAGCGTCCTCAGTCCTCCTGCGGCGGTGTCAGTTGAACGACCGGCCAGCCCGACCCGCACCCGTGGCCACTGCAGTTTTTGGACCGGCATTCGCGCCGAACATTCGTCAATGTGCTCTCTTCGGCGTATACCCTCCCGTTCTTGTACCGCTCTCCTCCTGCGCAATACTCCACTGCGTCGCCATCCAGCTCGATCCGACGGTACGCCACGACCCTTTCAAATCTCGGTTTCCGGAAGCACTCCTTCACCTTTCATTTCGGGCATCATATTCGGATCTCTGTTCACAAGAAGCTTTGCTTTGCAGTCAACTTATCTCTGCCCTTCCCTGACCGTATTGCCGCTGTTCGCTGTTCGCGTCTAATACAGACCACGTTTCCTCTCCACGACCGCGTGCAACGACACACAACACGAGGCCTTTCCCGTTATCAATACGATCAATATTCGGGTCCGTTGTCACCCATACCTCCATCGGGTGATTGTGCGCCGCTCTGGTGGCGCTAAATCGACTACGGAAAAGACAGGGAATGCATGGTTTGGGCGCAAAGGACTGGAGAGCCGTTGGTGTACTCTGCAGATCCGCGGTAGGTTCACCATAAGGTATGTCAGGATGCGCAATTATTAAGGCCGGTGGAGCCCTCTTGACTGACATCTCCGCAGGGACTAGACGCGATTATGCATTCGCCGTTCCTCCTGCCTCTTACGATCGCTGCAACTTCCCTGGCACCATGATAAGGGTATCTTGGGATCCCTGAGAGGACTAGACTCGGGGGTGCTCGCCAAGGTTTTCATGTACGATCGATTATGCCACATCCCTGGTGCCTTTCAAACTAAATGACTGAATGACACACATTTCAATGTCTCCAACGTTTGGGCCATAACCGCTGGCGTGTTCCAGTGCCTTGACAGCCCGATTCGCCACGGGATCTTGCG
This sequence comes from Butyriboletus loyo, assembly GCA_038093515.1. Classification (NCBI taxonomy): domain Eukaryota; kingdom Fungi; phylum Basidiomycota; class Agaricomycetes; order Boletales; family Boletaceae; genus Butyriboletus; species Butyriboletus loyo. Next base: position 73,933 of record JBBPSI010000018.1, on the reverse strand, counting down.
TGACATTGTCGTTGTGTAGCCGAAGCGTGTTCAGCTAGTTTATGTAGCGAATCCACACAGCGAGCCGGGTACCCCAATCGGCCATTTTGTGACAGTCGAGCGTTTGATTTCGAGAGTTCCGATAGTTTAATTTGGACTCGAACGCGAGAGAGGGAGCTTCGCTGAGCTCATTGACAAGGTTTGGCAGTTTTCGGTGATCGGACTACTCCACGCCGCCCGGCAATTTGCTTTGAGGGTGAACGTCGCGAGCGTAGAAACGTGCAGAGGAGTTGCCTCTAGCCAGGGCTGGGATCCTCATACCCTCTGATCAGTCACGCCTCGAGGTGGACCCATGTTTTCCACATGCATGCGGTAGTGCCGAATTTGTATTCATTCTCGTCCTGATGTGAAGCTGAATGGTCCCAAAAAAAAAAAATACAGCCCCCACAGAATCCTGCCATTTACGCCAGCATCGGCGCTACGGACGTTTCCAGCACCTCGCCATTGTCCGGATCGATGATTGAATGACCGTAAAAGGGATTTCAGAATGCACACACACAGGACGTGGAGGTTGAGCGGTACGAGTTAACTCAGATGAGGCCCGGATGAGCGCCCCGAAGGTGTGACGAGCAGGAGAGAGCAAGCTACTCCGCAGAGATCCGTACGGCGATGCATGTTGCTCGTTTTGTTGGATTCCATTCATTCATTGTTCTCTATGGCATGCAGTTGATGGGGTTCTGTTTTTGGGCGGTCACTTACGTGTGGTGGCTCGCTCCCGCGTTCGACGGCCGATGTGTCAAAACGAACAAGTGGAAGGACCCGGAGAAACACTAAATAGAAGGTTTGAGGTGATCGGTAGCATGGTCCCACTGGCACTTTGGAGGGAACAACGAGCGGAAAAGAGGAGCGTGAGATTTGCAGCGGGAGAAGAAATGATAACGTTGATAGATCAGACGAGGATCGGAGATTGCAAACCTTAGATTTGCCGAGCCGGGGAATCCCACCTCGAACTGATTCAGACCGATTCATCGATGGGGACGGTGGACGATGAGTCGATGATGATCACCGACACGGACACGATGATGGGAACTGGCGTGCGTGCGTTGTGGCAGTACTTGAACCGTCTCGAAGCCACTTCGCGCAGAGGATACCCTTATGGTAAACATACACCGAAAGATCGTGTCCGTGAAGTCGTCGAAGAAGGGTCAACAACTGCATACACAGCCGAGTGAAATAACGTGCGCCGAACTACATTAAAACATCTCCTCCTCTCCTTGTCCCTCTCCCAGCCTTCTGCCGGTGCTGGGTCCCTCCCCCTCCCACTGCCCATCTTAACGACCCTTTGACGACCCCCAGCTCGATCGCCCGCTGTCAGACACTGCGCCGCCACAGCCACCTCGATCACGTCCCCCGTACCTGGTGCGCGTCGGTTCGTATGAACCAACAATTTCCAACATTATCAATTGCATATTTCTATAGAACGCTCCGGCCGTTCCTCAGTCAACATCTCATCTTGGCGTCAGATACGATCCACTAAATATTATACCCTCCTTAAAAATGCAAACGGACTCCAACAGTTACTTTGCTTATTTCGCACCTCCGCCATCCGCAGGAATGTCTCCTACTGCCACACGGTCCCACGTACACTCGTATCCTCATCCTCCTTCTCTCCGTCGACCAAGCCTGGGATACAGCCCTTATCCGTCAGACATCTCCGCCGCCTCTCCCGAATCCCCCCTCTCCTCCTCCTCCGCTAACGAGAGCCCGCTTCCAGAACCCCCCATCGATAGCATGGATAACGACATGGCCGCCCACGTCGCAACGGGAAACGACGACTACTACCCCTACACCATCTCAGAAGACATCTCCCTCGGCTATCCGTACACACACATCGGCTCCCGTCCTCTCCCGCTTCCCGCCTACACCCCAGAGTACTACAAGCAGCCAGTCTCGGCTCCGCTACCCTTGAATATTTCAGTCGCCATGGGCTACTCGTGGTCCCCCGAGGCCAAGAAATTCCAGCCGCTATATCCGCCGATACAGCAAATCCAGCGGCAAGAACATAGCCCCCCAAAGTATCCCGCTCAGCCACCCGTTGCGGTACTCGCGCATCCCGCCGCAAGAGCCACCTGTAGCACACAGCCCTTCGACCAGCCAATTGACGAACCCGATCTTGTTTATCCACAGCTTCCTTCCCGCAATTATGCCAGTGCCCCCACACAGTTAACGCAGCCATTCCCCCCTGGGTATACGCCTCGGCAAGGCGTCAGCGTTAAACAGGAATCCAACATCCCCTTCCCTGACTTATACAATCGGTCAGCTGACATCGCCGGCCCTAGCAGTGGCTTTGGAGCCTTTCGGCCTCTCTTGGACTCAGGTCCGCATGTCTTCATTTCTGCCAGGAGGACACTGACCCTCACAGCTCCCACAGACTCGTCTGCAGCTCTTGATCTGGCGCTACAGTACAACCAATCTCCAGGCAATCACGCCTCCATGAACGTACCGGTCCTGTCCGCCCCTGTCCCGCGACATTCAGCGTACTTCGCTACGTCGCTAGTCGATAATTGCGAGCGCACGTGCCAGGAACAGGAACAAGAACAAGAGCGACATGCATTGCGAGTACGAACCCAGGGTCTGCAGGAACAACGAACCGTCCGTCCGGCCGAGGTATCTCCCGTCATGGGCGTCGCGGAACTGCCCGATGGGGACGACGAAGACGCTGAAGGAGAACCAGATGTAGAACCCTTGAGCCTCCATCATGGCAGCACGACCAATGGGCATAATACGGCAGGGGTTTACGACTACATGGGAAGGTTCGTTGGAGGGTCGCTGTCAGGGACGGGTAGTGGTGAAGATGCGGAAGAGGCAGAAAAATTCAATGGCCGTGACCTTGACTACGATTACAGGGCAGAGGAGGAGGAGGATGCGGGCGACGGCGACTTTGTGCCACGCAGCCGGACTACGTCAAAGAACATGCGGAGCTTACGCCCTCGATCAATAGCCGGTAGAAATCCGGTGCGGTATCATCCTTATGGCACAGATGTCTCACCCTCTGCCGTCAAGGGTTCTCCCAGGTCACCTCCCATCTCTGCCTCTGACATGTCACCTGCTTCTTTATCTGGGCATCCGGGGAAGATGCGGAAGAATGCGAGAACCCTCCCCATTCCTGTTCCCGTTCCCAATCTCACGAAAAAGTCACGCGGCCGACGAGTCCCGACCGTGAGCGGTACGAGCGTTGGACGTAGCCAAAGAGATGCAGCGCTGGGCGCTCGTATTTATTTCTGTGACGTCAGTGGATGCGGGAAATGCTTTGCCAGAGGAGAGCATCTCAAGAGACATATCCGAAGCATTCACACCTATGAGAAACGTGCGTCGTGTACACATTCATACGTCACGTTCTGCTAACCAAATTCTCTATAGCGCACAAATGCCCATATCCTGGGTGCGGTAAGGAGTTCAGCCGACATGATAACCTGGGACAACATATGAAGGTTCATAAAGATTTCCCAAAGGTTGTGGAACGCGTGAGGGCGGGAGAAGCATGAGGCTCGAGTTCCCAGGTACATGCAGCAAAGGTTTGTGCATGCATGGGCGACAGTCCGAGGTCATATTGGACGCTCACCCTCGATGTGACGGCAGTCGGACTTTTGACGACTGTGGACAATATGCTTTCCTTTCTGTCCTTGGTCTTCTTATTCGTCTTATTTCCCAACATGTGGTGTTCATTCATCCTCGTTATTATTCCTTCATTCCTCTTTGGACCTTCTTCCACACTCCGTGCTGTCTTTGAGGCAGTTGCCATTCCGTCTCCGCCTTCCTTGCGCTTGCGATATACCCACAGGCCCTCGCTTCGACGATTCTTGCTTTATGTTCGCCTGGACTCCGTGATTTTTCCATGCTGCCATGCTTCCATCAACTCCTCGGGCACCAGTGCCGCCACATCTCTCAGGGCAACTTCCGGACGTATATGCTCTTCTGCCTAGGATCGGTAACGCTTGCCATTGGGGCTCTCCTCCTTCCAAGCATGGTTTTGCCGGTTTTTCATGAAATTCGCGCACTCTTCTTTCGCAACGACGTCCCCCCCCCTTCGCTTAACCGAGCACTGGTTGTAGATGCTTACGAATTTCCACGCCCTTCACGACCTTTCTTCCTGTATTTTATCACCGTTCATCAAGACGGTGGGGATTCTGTATCATTATTTTGCATCATCGCATTCGGACGTTGCCTGGCTCGCCACTGTTCTTATTGTACCAACCGGTCAGAGTATGTAGCAAATACGTTATGGGTGTAAAGTATGCTGCGGTGGTTATTGTTCTTCTCTCTTAGGGACGGTTTAAACAGATACGTTTTTGACCAGAGCTCATGTGATATCTCGCGAGTGGCCTAGATCTTGGCATTTCATCTGGGCACGGCTCACGCCCGATCAAGTGGTGCTGCACTGTGAACCTCGTTTCAAGAGGTCCGCAAGTTGAGACTCAGCGACTGGCTAGGCAGACACGCAATGTCTCGGCGGAACTTGTCAGCACAGAAAAGTGCTGTATTACGATGGCTACAGATCAGTGGGACAAATATATATGGCAGCGATCAAGTAGCTGTGGGGAAAGACATAATGAGTCAGACGGTAAGCGATGATCGGGTGAGAAAAAAAAAAAAAAGGACATACCTGACAAACGCGAACGCGATCGGGGTTCATGCCAAGGAAAATAGATAACGACGGGCATAGTAGTGTGATAATCATGCGACATGTTCTCCAAGACAAGCCGAAACGAAACGGCACTATGGGTCATCTGTCATGATGGCAAAGAATTCCTGTTCGTTGATTTCTCCATCTTGGTCCAGGTCAAATTCGTCTATCATCGCTTGCCTGAGGAAAATGGAAGACCAGAGGTGAACAAATGGAGAAATAACCACACGGTGAAAAGAAATTGGAACGGCAAAAAGGAAAAAAAGACGGTCACACTGCACCGTGGACTGAAACGGGGTATTGGGCTCGGGTGCTGCGCTTAGCAGGGTTTTGCGCCCCAAAAGTGGTCAAGGGCGATCACACTCACAGCTCATCGTCCTCCAAACGGTCGCCAATTTCCTTGGCCACTCTTCTGAGGTTCCGTAGACTGATCTTGCCCGTGTTATCGTCGTCGAATAATTGGAACGCACGACGGATCTCTTCCATTGGATCTCGCGCGAGGATCCGCTCGCTCACTGGAATCCGACGTGAGTAAAAAAACAAAAACCAAATGATGTCAACAAGGACAGCAATGGGAAATGCGGCGGAAGCCGTGAAACCAATATCAACGTAGATGGCCGATGACGACTGGCAGTAATATCGCGTCGGGGCGCGAGCGTGGCAGTGATAAAACGGGGCTGGCGTGAGGCGAAGCAAGCTGACTCAACTGATTTTTGCAAAATCCTCAAACTCCATGAGACCGTGACTGCTCTTGTCGTGGTCTCTGAGGATTTTGAGTACTTCGGCCTTCTTCATGTCGAAACCGAGAGCGCGCATCGCGACCTTGAGTTCGTGGTAGTCCAAGGAGCCATCCTTGTCTGTGTCGAAGAGCTCAAAGGCTTCTTTTATCTCTTGTTTCTGTTCGTCTGAGAGTTCTGGGCGCGCATGCGCCCGTCGCTTTGCTTTTTGTGCCGAAGTGGAGTACATCGCAGAGCGTCGTAGACGTTGCGTGCAGTGGCACGGTGTTGGATATGATCACGTGCAATACGAGCCACGTAGTACCCCAAATTCCTAATCAATACTTCGTTCTATCGGTTAGCAATAGTAATAGGAGAAGCTAGTATATGAGTAACTGGATCATAGGGGACGATGAATCGTTCTCATTCTACCATCTACTTCGTCTGAACTCGTCTGAGCTACCTACATTCTTCAGAGGACAAAAAAACACGGATCACGTGCCCACAGCAAACGCGTGTAGGACCCCGGACACCACCAATTCAAGACCTCCCTGACCGCAGTTATGCCCCCTTACCAGCACGACCAGTCGAACGTCGCCAGCTCTGATGTGTTACTGCGAACGCTGAAACCGCGACTTTCGGTCCTATCATTCGTACTGCCAACACGTCTTAAACTCTTCCAATCACAACATCTGTGATGACTGTGAGGAAGACTTTGACTCTGGGTGGGGCCTCACACAACACCACATCCAGAGTTCCAGACATGCCTTCTGTCGCCAATGCGAAACCCATTTTGCAGACAGGCAGCGCCTGATTGCCCACTGTCTCGACGCACACGACTACTGCGACGATTGCGATCGGTTCTTCAAGAATGCATATGGCCTGCAAGAGCACAACCGACAGTCTCACCACTACTGCGTCGATTGCGACCAGTTCCTCCAGAATGCCTATGGATTGCAAGAGCACAACCGACAGTTTCACTACTACTGCGTCGATTGCGACCAGTTCTTCCAGAATACCTATGGCCTGCAAGAGCACAACCGACAGTCTCACTACTACTGCGTCGACTGTCGGCGTTTTTTCAATTCGGAAAGTAACCTGCATGCGGTGAGTGTCCTTGTGATTCATTGTTATTATGACAACCGATTGACACTTGCCTTAGCACATGAACTCCAGCGTGCATCGTCCAAAGAATGAACCGTGTGCATTCCAATTCCGTGGTTGCACACAATCGTTTGTCAGCAAATCGGCAATGATACTTCATCTCGAGTCTGGCTCATGCGTTTCCGGTGCCAATCGTACCATGATCGATCGATGGGTCCGACTGAGGGATAGTGGCAATGTTATCACCGTTCCGTCGCGACTCCTTACCGGTGGTGGCACCACTCAGTATCTCGCCACTGAGCGGTCGTGGAACGGTCAGGCGTACGAGTGTGTGCTCTGCCACAAAAGTTTTCGGACACTTGATGCCCTCAATCGCCATCTCGCGAGTCCAAAGCACCAAGATAGAATATACCGCTGCCCGCTCTCGACCTGTTCGATGACGTTCAGCACGCTCAGTGCCCTATGTCAACACGTCGAGAGCGAGAGGTGTGGCGTATTAAGGTTCAAGGCCGCCCGCGAGGGAATGCATAACCTGTTGAGCGATATGCACAGGTTGAGAATCCAAGGTGAGCGAGAGGTGGTTTGTCTACATCAAAACATTGCATTAAGGATGAAAATCAAGGTTAGCTACCAGATCTTGAAAGTCCGTGACAGTTTCCCGATGGACCCAAAGCTTGTTGGTGGCGCCTAGTATAGACTTGCCATACCCAGATGGCCGCCCATTCATAGTTGTATGCCTCGTGCAAACGCTATCAGCATAGCTCTTCATTTCGTGTTGTCTCGTCGTGATGGTGAATTTTATTGATACCATGATCAGCGCCCAATTGCGAGTCGCCAATGTCTAACAAGGTTTGGAACGTCGACGGCGTTCGCTCGTTGACTTGACAGCGACCACTCAACGACGCCACATGAGGCTCAACTTGCTCGACCAGCGATCGCTCCATCTCCTTCTCTTTTTATCTCACGAGGTTGCCGCCAACACGGAAATTATCAACTTCGCGTCCTCTCGAGAGCGGACAGTTGATATTCCTTTAGATGTAGTCGGAAATTGGTGTGTTTCCTTCCACAGCTCTCGTTCGGGCGAGAAGGGGGAGCCCTCTCACGTTTCATCCCGGCCAGGTCAAAGCTCTATCCCTCAGATAATGAGCGGCAATGGACACTGGAGCCCGCTGCGCTTCATACACCTCTCCATCAAGTGTGTGAACAAGGCGACAATGCCGTTGCGCCTCGCCCCCCGTTTTCGTGCCCCCACGAGCTGTGGCTCTTCCTAGACCTAGACGACGAAAAATGGGCATCCTACTCCACCTTTACTCTCCGCTTGTCCTGGCCTGCTTCCGTAAGTCGTTGTTTTTCTTATCGTTCATTCACATTTACGTTTCAACGATCCATTTCGTTTACCCCATCTCGACTCGACCCGGATTTCTAATACATATGATGTTTGATGAATGACGTGTTCCGATATCACGCTCGCGTCCATTGTCTTTACGAATCTATCACGCACAGACCCCCGCGGACTTTACGATTACGACGTACACCCCACAGGGTCTCCTCGCTCGACTATCATCGGAACGAGAACGAGGGCGAGACCTGATCTCGACCACGCCGTCCGGGCGAAAAGAGAAAGAGAGGCGAGAGATGGAGACACACGCGCGTTCATTGTCCTTGCCCCACGCGTCCTCTACACGACACACCCCCACCACGCGTTCCAGATACGCACGCATTCGCGTCGTGGACACCGGCGTTCTCACTCCCGGCTTTCGATCACATCAGCATCAACCTCTAGTTTCAATTCCACTCACACCTCAGCCTCAGCCTCGCGTTCCCACTCCCATTCCTAGTCGTAGTCCTCACCCAGGCAACGACGACGCACTGGCGGCCCATCTAACGATCGATGACGAACAGGAAAAGCAAAACAGCGTGTCGTTCATCGTGATCTTGGAACCGTTGTACTTGGGCGTGCTTCCGGCTACTTTACTACCCACCGTCACCTTTCTCATCCCCATCGTGCTCGCCGCAGTCCTGTCCGTTCCATACATGATCGCTCATTTCGAACCGTTTGTGCGGCAAACGAGGGGGGATTTGAATACCGGGATGTCACGGAAGCACAAAGAAAGGTGATCCATGTCTTTTTTTTTTTGGTCTGACCTTGCGGTCAACATGCAGCTGGTGCATGGCCGTGGTGGCTTGATCTGCTCTCAAGGATTCAATCAAACGTTCGTTTATTCAATACCCTACTGGCGCAAATACATGTTGGCAGTATACTTGGGACCGGTAATATCTTGGAACAACACGAATGTATATTTGGTCTGAATAAAACCAGCCAATCAACCACGGGGTAACACACATCCGATCCGTTCGTTTTTTCTTCGTTTTTTCCACACCATAGATTCCATCAGATCCTCGCCATTCATTCGATCTGGCTAATGTTGCATCCCACCATTGGAATGCGCGAGCGCCTCAAGCAACGTTTTCAAGCTCCACCAAATGAACGGCTGCGAGCCAGGCGAGAATGATCTCCACTCGGGGCCCGTGAAGTGGAATGTTGATGTTCAACGGCTTCTTCTTGAGGTTGTTGGACGTCTTTTCCGCCGTCGTAGCCGCCTGTGAAGCGCGTTCTTTTTGTCTCACCGCAACTGGGACGAGTATGATCCGGGCACAGTCGAGTGTCTCGACAAGGTCTACACGGGCCTGTTTGAACGAAGTGGGACCGAGGGTGTTCAACAAGGGAGAGCTACTCCCTTGAGTAACAGCAGACGAGGACGTCGAAGCGACCGGAGTAGACAATGAATCGACGGTGTCGCCCGAGGAGGAGGAGGACATCACTTCGAGCAGAGAACTCGATGGCGAGACAGGAGAGGCTTCTATCACGGGCCTATTCGCCATGGACCCGGCACGCATCGCCGAGTGAGGCTGAATACCGGTTTTCCAACCTGATGCGAGACGTTCGAGTACTTCGATAAACTCGGCTTGAGCCATGGACCTTGGGGGAAGGAAAACGGGGTATCCTTCGAGCGCATCGACGAGTACGGCTGTGTGCGCAAACGTCGTCAAGAGCGTTGGTAATTCTGCAAGCATGAGCTGGCAGATTAAAATGGTGAAATGGGACTCGACGAGCAGGGGATGGTAGGTAGTGAACATGGCTGGGAGGCTGGACTCGGCTCCAGCGAGACCTGCTGTTCCCCCGCTCTGATTCCCGGGCCGTGCCATCTCTGAGAGTAAGAACGCTATCTCGACCCTCCGAGGAAGGTCAGCAGGTGCGTCTCCGCTGACCATGGGTGGCGGCCCTTCAAGCGTGTCAAAGTGCGCAAGAAAGCGTTCGTGGTCTCGAATGCACTTGCGTAGATAGCCGCCAATGTCCTCACGAAAACTCTCCTCTCTCAACACGCATCTGTAAGCGCGTGCCTTTGGACCATCGCTTTTCCCCAAAGGACCATCTGGGTTGCCAATCTCGACACCGCCATAACGGCCGTTGACGAGATAGCACAAGCGCAACTCGGTACCGTCAAGAGTCGAACCCGCCTTACTTACGCCCTCGAGTTTCAAAATCGCGGACTCGATAAGATGCAACGCATGCTGCAGATAGGTCGCACCCCTCAAGAACAGTAGTTGAGGTTCGATGGGATCTGGTGCGTCGGGTGAAACGGACGGGTGTACCAAGAGCGTTTCCCCGTCTGGCCCTTCAACGGTGGACGCTTCCGCGGAGTCGCTCGTACCATTCGGTGGTGCTTGGCCGTTGGTCTTGTTGGAGCCTTTCTTTTTCTTGCCACACTTGCCCCGTGATTCAGATGGTAACTTGATGCTACGGTGTGCTGTCCGACCCTTGCGTGCAGCACGAGCTTCCTTGAGGGCATATGTAAAGTCTTTGGCAGCGAGGATGTGTTCATCGCGGAAACAATGCACAATGCCTCGTGTTCGGTAATATTCAAGTCGCTGCGGATTAGCAGCGATGAGTTCATCCAGTACCTGAGTGGTAGTGGACTCTGCCAATTGTCTGTTCGCACTGTTCCGACAGTCAAAAGGGTACATTTCAAGCGTGGTTCACGTACCGAGAGGGTATCTTCTCGTGAAAGAAGTGTACGTATTTGGCATCGGCATCGTTGGGATCTATGATCGCGTTCGAACAGGAACAAACTGCGGGTTACAGGCAAGGACGTACCATGTCTGAGGACCCTTTCGGCGATGTCGTCAAACACGCTCCCACCCTGCATGACCATGACACTGCTGGCGATCTCGTCGGCCTTATAAGCTGCGGCGAGCTTCTGCACTGCGAGTGCGCGGAGTCGATGCACGCGCATCGCACTCATGGCAACGTTTCTTCCATTTCCCATGTTGCCGGAACCGTCAAGGCTTTGGGAAGTTGGCCATGCACCATGGCTCCCCCCCCGGATAGAACCCAGAGCAGCGGGGGAAAGTCCAGACGATGCACGCACCGAGAGTTCGGCTGCCTCGTCGATCAGACGGCGGATCGTCGCAACATTACGGAACACGCCCGGATCGATGGGTGGAGGGGTTGGCTTGCCTGGTATAGGGCAGAGAAGCGGGGTCGAGGCAGTGGTATATGACGAAGGCAAGGAGTTGAAATTGCGACGGGGTGAGTCAGGCGGAGAGTGGTCCGAGAATGCGTGGAGTCCTCTATCGATTTCACGTGGACGAGGAAGCACACGCGAGTAGAGAGTTGAATGTGGTGAATTTGGGGTGCGGGATGAGTGGAGAGATTGCGGGGGTATCTTCGCGCTAGAGAGTGTTGCGGGGTCGAGGTTGAGGACGAGAAGAGACTCGAGCAACTCGAGAGGGAGTTGAAGCCAGGGACCCTGATGAGGGATTGGAGAACTGAGAAGAGAACGAGGAGAGAGGACTGACATGGTATGAGCTGATATATTTCCAATGCTTGTTTCTGCTGATGCAAAGCACGGGAGGACGCTCTGCGTCTGATGTCGGCTTTCGTGGTAGTGCAGAGGACACATCATTGGAGGGAGCCTTGTTCGCCTTCTTTTTCTTTTTCCTCTTCTTCTGGTCTGTTGACGACGCCGGGTTCGCTGGATTGCTTTCGGGGGGTGGGGGGACGGTAGACGGCGGTGTAAGGACGAGTTGGTGAGATGTGGATTGGGCGTGGAGCCCGTTTGTGGCCGAATTCTGGACTGTCATGGTTGTGTCGTCCTGGCTGCACCGTGGTCGGACGATCTTTCGATCCTACCAAACTGGCAAAAGGCGACGTAATTCGGTTGTTACCATGGCACGAAATCGGAACGACTACTAGATACAACGTCCAGCTTAACCCAGCTCTCCTCTCTCTCTTGAGCGCGCTAATCAGCCTCCCTGCTGTCTTATCATCGCACCCGGTCCGTTTTGGGTCCGTGGTCCATTTCGCTTCCTGTTCCTCGAGGCGCTTGATGGGTCCTGCGAACGTGTACGATTAACAGGCTGATTCATGTACCGGAGCCAAGCCGCTCTGAGAGGTTTGGACCCCACACACCTCGACATTCAATTCTTTTGGGCCAGGATGTACTCAGTCACTTATCCATTTTTTCACCCCCCCCATTGACACAAGAGTCACTGAGGAAGTGAGATTTTAGTAGTAGGATTCTGATTCGATGGAAGTGGTTTTAATCTGGAAGGGTGCTCGTTTCTGAGCATAATCAGGCTCTGGTTTTGAGATGCCATTTGTGATCACACAAGTTAAAACAAAGTCTGGTTCATAACCGCCTTAGCGTATTATGTAGGCAGTCGCTACATAATGTTATTCACGCTTGTCTAAAAATAATAAATAAAACAAAGTCTGAATGATTTGTCGCACAAGCGCTATGCTCGGCGCTGCATGCCGTTCAGCTCAGTTCTGTTACTTCAGACTCCGTCCGGAATTCAACGGCGAAAGGCTCCGAAATGGCCTGTCCGCGCTGAATTTGGCAGGAGCGGCCGAGGCGGGGACCCGGCAAACAACCAAAAATACTATCAAGACACACCGAATCATAGCCGGTGTCATCTTGTGCCCCTTTCCAACGTTGAGACGTATCGCCTTCTGTTTCAAAGGCTCCACATTATTTGATAATGAATTTTGAAGATCTGGTCGAGGACCCGCATCGAACCCGCCATGCTTCGTGGTTATTACGCTGTTGGCCAAAGGAAACCACCAGTCTTCTTACTGAAGAGACCCGTACGATGTACGGATGATACCACACAGAGAGCATGATGACGAGCAGAGGGTAGTGTTCCCGTTGTTCCCCAAAAGACGCTCCCTGCCAGCGGCGATTCCCATTTAAATTTCGTCCAGAGCCGACGCACTGTTGATCATCCTGGGTAAGATCACACACGTGTGGATTGAAGACATTCAGCAATCATTCAGCCAAACTGACTCCCTTCTTCAGGCTCAGCCTCGGCGTGCTCGCATCACTGATCTCAAGTTACCGCCTTTCCTCCGTACCCGGTCCGTTTGGGCCTCGTGCCATCAACTGTCCAATTCGCTTCCTGTTCCTCGAGGCGCTTGATGGGGTCCTGCGAACGTGTACGATTAGACAACGCCGCGGTCACGCTGTTCCCATCGAGCCTGAGAGCACGGGTCTGCTCCAAGTGCAGATATCTGATAGTCCTCCTCTCGGAGTCTTATCGTGGTTGTCGTCCTGCGCAAGGTGGCGGCTGATGGATGTACCTGAGCTAAGCGGGTTTTATAGATAACTTTGCCGTCCTTGTCGGAGAGGTTGATGTCCACATGATCCCCTACGTTGCAGCCCCACACCGGCGACCTCGACGTCCAATTCTTGTGCGTCGCTGATCTGTGTGGTCGTGAAGCGAATGTGGTGTTGGGATGTGCTTTTCTTGGTGGCAAAATCGTACTCAGGGTGTCAGACACTTATCTATTTTTACTAAGCCGCTGTTGGAGATAAGACGGTGTCGGACATGATCATTCTCAGGTTCGGTCCCAGCCTATAAAGAGGAGCGTCAAACTCCCAGAATCCAGTGGCCTATCAACCTCAGTCTCCACAATATGTCCCCATCCGCACTGCCCACTTCCCCGACAATCATCCACAAGGCCTATGCCACCAAACCTTCCAACTTGAACACCTCTAGTACTTACCATCCCCTCGACCCCCTCACCCCCGACGAGGTCTGTCTTCCGATTGGCCCTCGTCCCCGGCACTGACACCATTCACACGTCCTATTTAGATCAATGCAGTCACGCTCGCCATTAGGCATTACACTGCTTCCAACACATCCATCAAGGCTGTTCGTTTCATCACGTGTTCTCTTCTCCCGCCTCCGAAGAAGGACGTCCTCGCTGCCCTTGGCATTTCCCTCACACCCGGCGGCAAACCCGAAGCGCCTGTTGACATCATTAGAAAGGCCGAGTCTGATGTACGTCCTACCTCCGCGTCTTCGCGCATATCCTGATAGGCTTGAGCAAGTTCATCGATGTCATAAACGGGTCAGTCCTTCATCCATAGCGCATCATTCGCCAATACAACCATTCTACCCCAGAGGCTGCTATAATGCGATCCTGGCTTTCAACAGTGGAGAGTGGGAAGTCGACACCATCGACCAGCTCCCCGACGGTTCCCAACCCCAGATCTCCGTCGAGGAGCTCACAATGTGTGAGGTCATCGTTCGTAATGACCCCAGAGTTCAAGCGCTCGCCAAGCAAATCGGTAAGTTCCGATCCACCCCTCATCGCCAGCACACCAACAACGCTCAACGAATGCAGGTATCGAACCCCATCAGATAGCTGCAGATGGCTGGGCGGTCGGTTATGATGATCGATTCCCCGAACACCAGCGCCTCCAACAAGCTCTTCTCTTTGCGCGCTTTTCAACACACGAAAATCTCTACGCACACCCTCTTGTCAATCTTTGTCCTTTTGATTACTTTCTTCATGCCATTTTTGACTTTGAGTGTATTTCAGGATTTCATTCCAGTCGTTGACTCGGTGAAAGAAAAAGTCGTTCAGATTGACTTTCCCCCTGGATATAGGCACAACGCGGATGGATCCCACAAACTCAGCGTCGAAACGACAGAGGCGCCTCCGCTCTCGGAAGACTCGTTTGCCAAGTCGACTCGTGAACGAATACCGCCGCCACTCACTTCGTTCGACTTCCTTCCAGATCTAATGCAGCACTCCGACCCAACATACAAGCCACGCGATGACGTCAAGCCTTTACACATCTTACAGCCAGAGGGCGTGTCCTTCAAGATAAACGGACACACTCTAGAATGGCAGAAGTGGAAGATGCACATCGGTGGACATTCTGTTCCTCGATCGTGGTAAAAGTGATCTAACATGCAATCTCCCCCGATAGCTTTCAGCCACCGTGAAGGTATTGCGTTATCAACGATTACCTACAATGATGATGGAGAGATTCGACCCATCTTTTATCGTCTCAGTCTTGCGGAAATGGTGGTACCCTATGGTGCACCTGAATTCCCTCATTCCAGGAAATTCGCATTTGATACGTGGGTCATCGAATCAATCCGCGTCGAACGTTGACTTATTTAGCTTCAGTGGCGAATATGGTATGGGTACTATGGCCAATGATCTCTCTCTTGGGTGTGACTGCCTAGGAAAGATTCACTATCTGGTACGTATGCGCGTGATCAACCAGAGCGCTCGCTGATTCGCATCGCAGCCCGGTTCATTCGTTACCCATGCAGGAACAGCGTTCGTGATAAAGCACGCGATTTGCATTCACGAAGAGGATGCTGGCGTCCTCTGGAAGCACACTGACTACCGCCCAGGAGGCCGTTCGCACACCGTAAGAAGTAGACGTCTCGTGGTCAGCATGGTCTGCACCCTAGCCAACTATGGTAAGAGCATCCCCATTTCCTCCGCGCTAGCGTTGACGTACATCCAACAGAGTACGTTTGGAACTACTACTTCTACCAAGACGGCAGCATCGAGCTTGAGATCCGGCTTAGTGGGATTTTACAAGTTTACGTTGCTGGTCCTAACGAACCCAATCCTTACGGAATTACCGTTGCACCAGGTATCAATGCACAAATCCACCAACACCTCTTCTCGATCCGCGTGGACCCAATGCTGGATGGGATCCGCAATTCCGTCGTTGAATATGAAGCTATTTCTCATGACGCACCGACAGGATCGAAAGAGAACTTTGCGGGTAACGCCTTCTACGTCAAGGAACGTGTCCTCACGGACCAAGTCAAAGACGGTGCACGCGACTTTGAATGGCCCCTCGAGCGTCGCTGGAAGATTGCGAATCTGAACAGGACACATTACGCTTCTGGGAAACCGTCGTCGTATCAGATCGTGATGAAGGGAGGTGCACTTCCTCTTTTGGCGAAGAGTGATTCATGGGTTGCTCGTCGTGCTTCGTTTGCGCACAAGGCGCTTTGGGTTGTGAAGGACGTCGAAGGACCCAAGGGCGGAAGGGTGTGGCCAAGTGGAAAGTATGTTCCACAGACTCGAGAGGAACCTGAGGATTCTGTTGGCAGATGGGTCAAAGAAGGCCAAGGAAGCATCGATGGCGAAGACATCGTGCTCTACCTCACTGTTGGTGCGTTGCACCTCGCCACTCCCTTGTCTTTGCACGACTCATTTCTTGAATCGTCGTAGGCACGACGCACATCCCGCGCCCGGAAGACTGGCCGGTGTAAGTATCTGGTTCATGTTCGCAAACGTCATTGCTGACCTTTTGGCTTCGCAGTATGCCCGTGGAGAACGTCAGCGTTATCTTCAAACCCAACCACTTCTTCGCCAAGAACCCGAGCATGGACGTTCCTGGAACCAATGACGCACTCAGCACCCCTGCCTTCGCCAACGGGTACCACCGAAATGGCATGAACGGAACGAACGGTTCGCCGACGTGTTGCGGAAACTGAGGGACTCCATTTTTTGTGTTTCATGAAATGTATTGAGAACGTATAACCATGCTGCTCCCCCTATGTGCTATTGACCTCTACATGTCTATGCCTCTCCTGTATAACGCCGGTTGTGTAACTCTAGGCGTGCATTGTGTTCTTCTGATACTTTTGTTCCTGATTAGCATCGATGTCGGCGAGTGGCCCTTGTTCACGGTACTCACTACATTGCAACGTGCATGCATGAACTCGAACGTCCCCCGGTATGGCAAAAGCCTAGTCGATAGCCTGACGATCTCGATCCAAGAGACCGAGATCGATGTTTAGAAACTCAACGACTGCATAGTCGAACGCTTCACATCCCCCTCGAGCGTCCAAACGTCGCGTTTCGCGTTCTGCGGATTTCGATGCATCATTGTCCTATCACCGGCTGGTACACGCCTGCGTCCCATTCCCTCTGCTGTCCCTGCATCTTCGTTCCCGGCAGCCCCAGCACCGGGGCTGGCGCGCAACGTTGGTCTGACGCCGAGGGAAGCACAGAGTGCCTTGTACCGTGAACGAATCTGGCGCTGCAATTTCGATAAATCGATCTCGTCTTCCGATAGAGGAGGAGATGACGAGGACGATGAGGGGGAAGCGGACTGTGATGGTACTGTGGAAGGGTTGACGGTCGGAAATTGGTGAATGAGATCGAGGAGATGTTTGATGTGATGAACGGCGCGTCTAGAATTGGAACGAGGTTTAGTTTGGTTAGCACAGGGCGAATGACGGAGCGACGGTACGACGGTACGATGGAGCCGATGGAGCCGATGGAGCAATGGAGGATGGGGGTGGATGGAAAGGGACTGAACTGATTTCCTTGTCCACGACGTGCATAGATAACCTGCCACGTCGACGCAAACCCTTCGTAAAATCCGATCTCTTCCCAGATCTCGAACCCTTTCTCGCCGCCGAGCGCGCGGCCTTCGATCAGGCCGTGGATGCGACCGTGGGCGAACCCGTCTGTGTAGCCAACGTCGTAGAATCTGGTGGGTCGTTTAGAAATGTAGAAGGAGAGAAGGAGAGAGAAGGAACTCGCGGACGTTTGTTCGAGGTGAACGAGTTCCTCGAGGTCGAAGCTGTCTGCCATGGTCTTGGGGCGATGAAGTAAATCGTCGTGATCCCGATCCCGAGGTCCTGCCAGTGCGCAAACTCGGTCTTCAAAGCGTGATGATCAAGGCGATGCTAGAATTCGGCAGTTTACTTCATATGGTAGTATTCTCTCATAGTCACGCTTCTTCCTACTTTGGATCATAACATCTTCCTATTGCAATCACGTCACGCGGCATACGAATGAGCAAGGGCGACTAATATTACCGAAAGAAGAGTTGTGAATCAAAATTGCAAGCAAGGTCTACCTAGTTTAAAAACTGTTGTCACGCAATCGCCCATCTACGATATGTCTCCAGCTCTGTGCCCACCAATCTGGGTTGTCTCTCTTTCTTTGCTACTACCGTAACATGTGCCGCGTTTGCCTCGGCATGCGGGGTCGTTACGTGGAGCGCCATACTTTTTGTCATTGTCGTGGGAATATACGATGCTGAAGTTGTGTCGGGAGTACCGGTAACTGCACTGTCAAGGCTGGCGCTGCTCCGACTCGCTCGTTTCACAAGCAAGTCGTTTGCAAACTCACCCACTGGCACCATATGGAGATACTGATTCTCATCACTTACACGGAAATGGTCTTCTGTGCGTTGTTCAGGCGTGTGTGGCAGTTGATGATGTGCAGAGAATTGAATACGAATAGTTGCCACCATCACTGCCAGTCCACTGCAAGAAGCCTGGCATCTATCGAGGTCTGTCACTGATGAATGGATGACTGATATGACATCACAATCACACGACCGTCCCTTTTCGGCTACCTCGGGACGGCTCCGTAGACACGCTGGTGCAAGGGTTAGCCTACGATGTACCCATGTTCAAGTACTAGTCTCAAAACCATCACTCGGCAGTAACATGTGAGCGTCAGTTCTTGTCGACTTCCTCCAAGTAAACTACAAGGGATCTGGGAAAGAAAAGCAGGGTATTAGATAGAGAACGTGTCTAAAGGATTGTACTACGATATAATAATATTCTAATCAAGTCCTCCAACGTTTCAACCCATCGTAGAACCGTACACCGTCGTTCGAAACCATGATCAGATTCATCACAGTGCGTTGGCGCGATCCATCAATCCTCTCACTCGTCTACTCAGTCGCTCGGCTTCCATCTTGCGCTCCAGCACCTGTTGTGCTGGCATGTCCTTGCGCCGTACCCACCCTCTGATTCTCTTGCCCTCGCTCTCAGTGCGCTTCGCGTGCAGAGCAGACAAGTCGACGACACGAGGCGACGAAGAGAACTTGATGACGTCCCGGTAAAGCATTTTCGTTTCCGTTGCGAGGGTCCGAATACTGAGCGGTGGAGATGGAAGGTCTGACTCCGACTCTTCGGAATCAGACAGGCTCGAGGGGTCTAGCGGTGGCGTAGGTGGTAGACAGATCGGTTCTGGAAGAGCAGGCAGGGCTTGGATCTCCTTCAGCAGGTCTTGGCCTTTGAGATACGAGTTCTCGGTCCGTAGGAACCTCACAGTTCCACGGAGAACATCGATCTACGAGCAGATCAGATGCTATGTCATGCAACTTCATATAACGCAACGCACCTGTTCCAGCAAATGCGAAGTCTCGACGCTCCCTTCAATTGGAGCATTATCTGACTCGGCAGGTTGATTGCCAGTGGCTGAACGAAACCGTTGAGTATCGTATCCTAGTGAAGCCAACGCCGTAAACCTCGCACCTTGTCTTTCTGATGCAGCCACAGTCTTGAGCTTAGCATTGTCCTGCTCGAGGGCATCCAAATCAGCCTGCAGCTGCTCCATCGCCTCCTCGTACGCTCGCTCCTGTTTCCTTGCTTTCGACAGCTCGGTTTCAAGCTCGACGATCGTATCCGTCTGCTTCTTGCTCGCTTCCATCCGGCGTTCCATCAGCTCAATTTTAACACCAGACTCTTGGATGGTTTGGTCTCTCGACTTGAGACTGCGGACGAGACCCTGGATCTCATCTTGTAGCTGAACAGCTTTGCGCTCTGCCTCGACGTTGACCGCCGTGCTTGCTCGGATTTCGTCGACGCGCACAATCCAGGGCGATGTGCCGGTGACTGTCAAACGTAACCAGAGTCATGAATGATCGACGGGACGGAACAGGATACGTACTCTTGACAACGTTCTCCGGTTCGAGTACGATCGGCAACAGTTTATTACATTCCCCTGCAAGCTGTCCGATGGCTTCGCCGACCGCCTCCCAGCAAGATGCACCAGGACGTAAGTCTTTTGCCACTGTCGATATGGCTATTTGTTTGGCATAAGAGAGTACAGTGGCAAGCTGGAACGAAGACTTGGCACTTCGAGCATCGCCAAGGTGGGGGATTACTTGTTGAGCAAGCTGTGGGACAACAAACGAGCGGTCAGCCTCGTCCTCTCGTCAAGGCATGAATGAATTTGGGCGTACGGAGATTCCAAAGTTAACAAGCTCGGGAATAGCATTACTCAGTGACTTCAACTGGCCTACGAGATGTGCTTTCATTGCCGCCGAGTCCTGGATAACGTCTTCCAAGCGTTTCGTAAGTTTCCTGTTTTGGGTCATGAGATTCTGCTCAAACAAGGGGGCGGACACTGACCTGGAGAACACCTTCGCACTCTTGCATTGGTCGAGAATTTTCTGAAGAGGCTCGAAAAGTTCGGGCTCTGGATCGTATCCGCCCATTTCGAGAACCACATCCTCGTCCCGTAGGATAGCTGCAACCGAGGTTTTCGTAAGACCGATCGAGGCGGCGAACACGTCGAGATCATAATCAAACGAGAGAGCATATCCCAATTCTCGTTCACCCAAATCCTGGTCGAATCCGCTGAAGTAGGTCTCAGCAAGATGGTCGAATTGCGCTTGCAACCTATACCACATAGTAATTGATTCCTGTATGCAACTTCCGAGTACGGGGCACTCACTTCACGATGTCGCCGACAAATTCCATTTCACGGAATTCATCACGTCTTAAAAGGTCAATATGCATATCAATGCGTTTCTCCATAGGAGCGATCTCGGGGTAGATGCGGCCCATGTTCAAGAATGAGGTTGGATCACAACGGCGAAGGATTGCAGCGAAGCGCTTGCACAGGATAGCAAGACCGGCAGCTCGACCTCTCATCTACAACTCCATGTCAGGTGCGTAATGTTTGACTCGAGCAACCGTACTCACCTCGCAAATACCCACAATAGTGTCAGATACATCTCCGTTGAGAGACTCGGGAAGTCCATGGGCCAGTCCGACGACAGTGTTGATAAGATCGATCTTCAACCCCACCCGTTGGAAGAAGAGGTAACAGCTTGTCGCATCACTGTCGCTCTCTACATAGAGTTGTGGTAGGTATGGCTAGGTCACAGACACTCAACATTTCGTCAAACACGAAATGAGCATTGATATCACCTGCACAATTCCAAGCAATTCCCTGCTTTCTTTCGCTTCGAGCTTGCGTACCTCGAGCTCAACGGTCTTCGCTTGATTCTTGGCAGCGGATGACTGGAGCTTGAGATTGAGTGACATCATTGCTGCTGTTTGCGATGCTGCTGTCGCAGACTCGTGTTGGGCCGTTTGAGTTTGTGTGCGCAGGTTATCAAGTTCGCTGGATAATATGGTCACAAGAGTTCACATCAGGATACTGAGCAAAAGATTACCTTTGAAGCTGTAGCACAAGCTCTCGGAATTGAGTGATAGTGTTCTCCAGATCTTGACAAGCGTCTTCCAACGTGGATATCTTTTGCAGGTGTTCTCGGATCTGGGAGTCCTTCGAGTCTATAACCCAGAATCAGTTTTGCCACGCTTTCGTTGCGCAACAACATGATATGCACCAATTTCCTCCTGCAGGGCTTTCTCTGTCTCGACATGATTTTCTTCCAGTTCGTCATTAAGCTCCTTGAGAGCCTCCAGGTCCTCGATGGTGATACGCATCTCCTCGATCTTCTCCCCAAGCATGAGATTCCGTTCAGTAAGTTGCACGAGCATCTCTTCCGCTCCCAGTGCATCATCAAGCTGGGCTTTGAGGTCATCGATCTGCGTTTCGGCATTGGAGAGCTTGACGAGAGTTGTTTCATATTGACCTATTGAGTGTATCAGAAGTAGCGCAGACAAGGAAATGATGAATAGAGTGGACCTTGAAGATCATCGATGCTCGTAATGTCCTTCTCCATCTCTGCAATGCGCCGGCGTTGTTCCTGTTCGGTTGATTGGGCCATGTCTCGGAGACTAGATGGGGTTAATAACCAAGTGAGAGGGACGAATGTAAGTTGCATACCGTAATAACGCCTCCTTCAAACGTTCGTTTTGCTTTTCAAGTTGAATATAAGCTAGTGAGGATTTCGCGTTTGCTTCACCCTCCTCCCCAGTCGCTGCCTCGCGGTCAATGTTATCATATTTCAATCGACACATGTACTTACCACCACCCACTTTCAGCACCTGCAACTCCACCTCCACCTGGGCCATTTTCTCCTTCACCTCCTCCAATTCCGCCTCCGCCAACTCCGCCTTCTCTTCCGCAACCTCTTTATCCAACATGGCCATTTCCAACTGGTCCTGAGCATCGATCCCCCTGTTGTCGGAGAGCTGTGCAAGTTGTTGGGCGTCGGCCAATTCGCGTCGGGTAGCAATGAGCTCGGTTTGGAGCTGATTGAGTTTGGCCTGAAGTTTCGGACGAAGGGCGACAAAAGACTCCGCTTCAGAGAGGCGCGTCTCGAGCTCACGGATATGGCGTGCATCGTCTGCTCGCTTAGCTTCCATTACACGAGTCCGCGCACGAAGTTCTTGGAGCTCAGCATCTTCTGCTGTACGCTGCATTGCCGAGTCAGTAGCAGCGAGTATCACATGAAGAGGAGACACACGGTAGCGATGGGTGAAGATGGCTCTCTCGTTATAGAAACTGCTCGCACGTGTCTAGGCCCGTTAGTGATGGAAGGAGAAACGCGCGCTGCTGCACTCGTCAGAAAAGAAGATGGTGAGATCTGGGGGGGAGGCAATAACAAAGCAGGTTCCGACACGGGAGAATGCTGGAGAGACTGCAGCTGAGGCTGAGGCGAAGCAGTCTGAGGAGCATAGGGTGACAATATAGTCGTTCTTGAAGTTGAGACGATGATGGACGCTTCACGTGGTGAAGATGATGACGGGGGCGGGACTGGTAGAGTTGTAGTGCGTGGAGAGGGCAGGGAAGGGCTGAGTGGTGCACTGTCGACCGTTGATTGACGAGGGAAGGACTTGCGCGGTTGGAGGGAGAGTGACTGGATGCGTTTCACAGGAGAGGAGGGTGGTGCGAGTCGAGATATGTGGGGACTTGACGCACCAGGTGGCGAGAGCATGGAGTTCCTCGATGGTGGGGGTTTGACTGGGCTTGACGAGCGGGAGGAAGACGAAGTAGCGCTTGCAGCTCCGGAGCGTAATGGGGTTGGCCGGGCGAGACCGGTACTGGGAGTGCGCTGATGGCCAACCACGGACCGCGAAAGGCTCGGTTGCGCTCGCTAAATGAGATGTATGATGTCCGCCAATCGTTGTTGTCGAACAACGAAGACTCACGTTCGCTGGTGGCTGCTCAGGTTCAGCCGCGAGGATCTTGACTTGACTTGGGCGAATGAACACGCCATGAAGTGGCTTAGAAGAGAAATACGCGACGCCTTGAATGGAACCATCGTTCTTTCCCTTTGGCTCGAAGAGTTCGATCCCGACCCATTTGCCTGGCGCAAAGGAGGTCGCACCGCAGAAACGGACGATGCCCTTCCCGGTTGAGATCTCTACGAGAGCACCGATTGGAGGGTCCATGACAGAATTTCGTGGCGGGCGCCTGACCTACTTTCGTAGATCCAAATGACCTAGAAACGACAAGAAGTAGTAAGTAGTCAGGCAGTAGTCAAACTCGAAGCGGACTGGTTAGCTTATGCCCAGTGGCAGTGCTAAGGACAGAGTGTAACCCCTGTGACGCTCCGTGACACTGATGTCACCCCGGCGTTTCGCCACCGCAGCCAACAGCGAGCAACCCACCATCGACATCGTAGTTGCATCGGGATCCCGCCAGCTTGTCGTCCTCGACAGCGGAGCACAAAACTTCGAATATCTTGTTGCTGGTGCACGCTCAAATGCAAAACGGACATCATCCACGGGGTAAGGCCGTTCAACTTCCGTCCGTTTACTCACGTTTTGTCAACTCTTTTGTTTAGGCGTCGATTCGCTCTCTTTGTCTGGTCTCGGAGAACGCATAGGTTCAGACATGGGATCCGATAACGTCACCGAGCGGGGATGGACGTCCACCACAACCTCTGACCCATCGTCGAACCACACAATGGATGGACGCGGTGAGCACACCGGAAGTCATCCCAATGGAAGGCGCCATGGTTCAGTTGAGACAATTCCCGACCCTCTACCTATCATCCCCTACTGGTCCGCCAAACGCCATCTCACCTGTGGAAATCCCGCACCTCATTCTTCCGACTCTGCCAGACTCTTCCCATGGCGTGGTTCAGCCCCTGGAAAGCTAAAGACCGCGAATGCTGCCCTGGTATTATGCCTGAACATAGATGTAGATCCTCCAGATATTATCAAGACCAATCCTTGTGCAGTCCTCGAATGTTGGGTCGATCCACATACAATGCCATCACACAAAGCTCTGGAAGCCATTGGTACAAACCTCCAGCATCAATTCGAGGGTCTCAGTCTCAAGATCCCTTACAAGCCAATATTAGACCCTTCTTACGAGGACCTGCGTCGATTCTGCTTGAATTTGCGCAAGCAAGCTAAAGACGAGACCGTTTGCTTCTATTATAACGGGCACGGTGTACCTAAGCCCACGCTGAGTGGAGAACTCTGGTGCTTCAATCGCAACTACACGCAATATATCCCGGTTTCACTCATGGAAGTACAAAGTTGGCTTGGGTCTCCGGGCGTCTACATCTGGGATTGCTCAGCTGCCGGTAACCTTCTGACTAATTTCAACAACTTCGCTGAGCGTCGCGATCAGGAGGTGTTCACCACTCGTGGCGGGTATGTCGATGGCATGCAACCTTACATGAACTCTCTCCAACTCGCAGCATGTCTTGCGCACGAGCAATTACCCTCGTGTCCAGAGCTCCCCGCTGATATCTTTACTTCCTGCCTTACTTCTCCCATCGACATCGCGCTGCGGTACTTTATCATGACCCACCAGCTGCCCAACAACATCACTCCAGACATGGTTATGCAGCTCCCCGGTGATCTCAAGGACCGAAGAACACCGTTGGGCGAGCTCAACTGGATATTCACGGCCATTACAGATACGATCGCATGGACCACGTTTCCTCGAGATGTTTTCACGCGCCTATATCGCTCTGACCTCCTCATTGCATCTCTGTTCCGTAACTTCCTCCTGGCAGAAAGGATCATGAAGAATTATCATTGTACCCCACACACTTATCCTGCTCTCCCTGCTACAAACACGCATACACTCTGGGCTGCGTGGGATCTTGCTGTCGATACGTGCCTACGGCAGCTTCCTGAACTTCTTGAAAAGAATCCCACAGCCGCAGGTGCTACCGCGAATTCGGCTGGGCAGATCGGTACTAGCGGAGGACCGGTTAGTCAGCCTGGCCAGCGTGGTGTCAATGGTCCACAGGCCGAAAAGCCATATCAATACATACCAAGCAGATTCTTTGCGGACCAGCTCACGGCTTTTGAAGTTTGGATATCTCGGGGTGGTTCTGCACTCACCAAGCGAGGTCCATTGTCACTTCCACCTCAGAATTGTAGTGGAAGCTTTGATATCGCAGACGGTTCAAATGGCTCCACAATTAACCTTAACGGAATCTCGACTTCTCCTAGTCACCAAACTGACCGGGATCTAGTGCCACGCAAGCCACCGGACCAACTACCCATTGTTCTTCAAGTTCTGCTTTCCCAACCCCACAGACTTCGAGCCCTCATCCTCCTGTCTCAGTTCGTTGATCTAGGCCCATGGGCCGTCAACCTCGTTCTCACAATCGGCATCTTCCCATACATTTCCAAGCTATTGCAAGCTGCGGGTCAAGACCTGCGGCCTGTACTCATCTTCATTTGGGCACGCATCCTCGCGGTTGACCCGAGTGTCCAAGTTGACCTGCATAACACGCAAGGCTTCAAATACTTTGCCAATGTTCTGGCCCTCACCGAGGACCACCCCCAACATGCGCTTCCTAACAGCGCGGAACACAAAGCCATGTGTGCATTCATCCTTGCCTCTGTTTCTCGGGATTATTACAACGGTCAGATGGCCTGCTGGAGAGAGCGTGTGTTTGATAATTGTTTCGACAAACTAGACGAGGGGGACTTTTTGCTCAGGCAGTGGTGTGCGCTGTGTATCGCGCAGATATGGGAAGGGAACGACGAAATCAAGGTCTATGGCGTCGACAGGGGCACTCAGGATAAGCTAATCCTGATGTTGTCGGGAAGAAGACAGGAAATGGCGTTCCGACCCGACTGCGCAGCCCCATGAAGAGGAAATGACCTCAGGTGCTGTTGCCGAATGGTTGGATGTGTTTGGTGACGACGATGGCACACGAGAGGAGAATCGTGTCCTGCTTTCATCATTCTTCACTATCTTTGTAGGTCTACTGGAGTTGACAACCGACCCGTACCTCGAAGTCGCCACCCTCGCTCAGACAATCGCTGACTATATTGTGGCTCTCCTCTTGGCTTCTCCATTCTACCGCCTTGATTGTACATCTCTCGACGTGCCACCTTCACAAGTAGACTCCAGAGGTGGCCCAGGCGGCGATCACTCCCGTGTTTCATCTCTCCAGTCATCACCCCTTTTGCAACATCCACCCTCTCCACTGCTTTCCCGTCCAGGTATGACCCGCAGCGAGAGCATGACGAGCACATTGTCTTCAGGTGTCACCTCCACCCTTCGACGTACTTCATCGTTTGCTAACGCCCTCCGCAACCTCGCGGGCGGCATAGCCTTCCCATCGACTGAGGATACCCGAGTTCCTCCTTCTCCGATCCTACCTCAGTCTCGGCCTGAATGCTTTGCCGCTTCCAGACCCCCCTCGCCAAACTACAATCTCGCACAGTATACGTCACCTTATTCTCGTCCCGCTACGCCGAGCACAATGAGTTCAACAATTGTGGCATCGCTACCCCATTCACCGACACAATACAAAGAACATCCTGATTATCTTCCTTCACACGTTATGGAGGCGCTTATGGAAGAAGACATGGTGCGACTGCGCTCACGCCGGCGGGTAGCGATACATGGGAGAAGAGGTGGACCTAGCCTTGCACCGGCTGGGGATCTGAGTAGTCCAAGCGGGAGTGTATTCTCGGTTGATTCAAATGGGGGCAATGTTCCGCTTGGATGCGGAACTGGGAATGGACTTCGAGACGTTTTGCCATTGAAGAGTTCGTTTTTCGATTGGTGCTGTGAATATTTCAAGGAGCCCCAGATGAGGGTATGTTATATTTCCCTGTGCTCTTCTGCCCCGGCTCACTTCTCGGTTGATTTCAGCAAGCGGAGGCAGACGAACCTGGCAGTGTTCAATATAATCACCAGGTGTGGAGGCAGCAACGTAACGAGCACGTGATTGCAGAAACACAGCTGCAAGCACCCGTGGCGGGTGAGTACTGTTATGTCTCGGAGCTATATCGTCCCATCCGATTGACACGGTTACATCCACAGAAACTTCTCGATGGGATCGACCGGTGGCCAATCTACAAGTCAGCAGCAACCCACTTTGCATGACTTTGCACGCATATGATCCTCATCTCGTCATATCAAATGACACAGATATGATCAGGTTCGTTCGATGCGTTCTCGTAAATGATTCTGTACTGACTGCATTCTAGTGTTTGGGATTGGTCCCAACGGAAGCGGCTGAACTACTTTTGCAATGGAAATCCCAGAGGAACAAGCATCACGTCGTTACATATTATCAACCAAGATGTAGGGGGCATCATCATGGCGGGTTCAGGTTTGTTGTTTTTCCCTTTTCCGTCCGCCGTCTTGTTGAAACGCCTTCGCAGCTGACGGGATCGTGCGCCTATATCGCAACTACGATCCAACTTTGGACCAAGGACCATTACAGATGGTTAGCGCCTTCCGAGGTCTGACCGAGATGATCAATGTACGAAGGGGCAGCGGACTCATCATGGATTGGAAACAATCCGGAGGATCTCTTCTTGTGGGTGGCGATTCCAGAATTATCAGAGTTTGGGATGCACATACCGAATCACAAGTTTTGGTGAGGTTTCTGCATCCGATCAACCATTTATTTCGTTAACCAGGCAATCTAGGACCTGGAAACCAATTCAGAGAGCCCCGTCACTTCCATAGTCTCTGATCATGGGTCATCGTCAACATTTATCGCTGGTTTCGCAGATGGCGTTGTCAAAATATTTGATCGCCGTCTGGAGGAGGAGGATGCTGTCGTGAGATCTTACCACGAGCATCATGCATGGGTACAGAACGTCAAGTATCACCCAGGAATTGGTGGTCAAATCCTTTCAGCGAGGTATGACATTTCGTTTCGGGAAAGAACGTCAAAACTGAACTATCTACAGCCTCTCCGGCGAGGTCCACCTATGGGACACCCGAGGCTCCGACCGTGCTGCCCATACATGGGACCTACACCTTACTGGCTTATCGTGTTTCGATGTTCATCCTCAAACCGGCCTCTTTGCTATGTGCGTAAATGTTTTCTCCGAAGAGTTGTCGTTAGGTGACACTGGAGTAGTACATCCGCTCTCACCCCTACCAACTGGAGACACCAACGTCTTACGATACATTCGATATCCGATACTAGTCTCAATGCTTTGACCACAATTGGTCTCCCCACTGGCCTATCTGTATATCCAACACGACCGCCATCGCCGTATATCCCAAGATTTACCTCGTTGTCTTTCCATCATATGGAAATGTTGTACGCCATTGGGCAGCCTGATGGCTCTGGTATGTTATATTTACGTATCTCATGTCTATCGTGTCTGACGATGTTTACAGTCAAAATCACTGGATGCAAGTTCAACTAGAGGTAGTCGAAACGAACATTGCAGCTGTATCGTAGAAGATGCTATTATCATGCGTCTGCGTAATTATCTTACCGAATATATTCCCCTGATGTTTCGAAATGCTATCGCACGATATATCCAATGTACTATAGCGCATTATATGTTGACAATTGCACCTGGGGAGATATACCTTTCAATGGTACAAGTGGGTTCAGAAGGAAGATCCGGTTATCGAGTGAAAAGCCATCATCTCCGCCGTGACGTATGGGGTCGCATCGTATCCTCCTCACCGCGGGTTCCAATGCCAAAGGCCAGCTGGGTGTCGGCTCCTACGACGATGCCCATACATTCATACCGTGCCAATTTGCAGAATGTGAACCGAACCAACTCCCTGATCTTGCTTCCAGAGTCACTCATATCGCATGCGGGGCAAACCACACGGTCCTGCTGCTAGAACACTTCGATGGTTCCACCACTCTATGGGGCACTGGAGATGGAAGGAGGGGCCAGCTTGGACCAGAGTGCCCTCGCGAGGAACTAGATCCAGCACCATGGTCGATCTTTCACAAGCTCGTCCTTCCGCTCTTGGCTTCGTATGTCTCCCGCGGATACACGTATAAACACATCGCTACAGCGTGGGAGACGACGTACGTCGTCCTCTCGTGTCCCGGAAGTTCGGACGTGCTGCTATCCATGGGGTCGAACGCTTTCGGGGCGTTGGGTGTTGGAGAAGGAATGGATGCAGTTAGGGTTGGGTCGGCTCAGCTCGGGGAGCCGCGGGTCGTCGACTTGAATCACCTCTTTCCGGACGACTCTGGACGAGATACACAGCTCCGAACGATACGATCTCTCCATGCCGGTCCACGCCATGTCGTCGCACAACTCGTCATAGCGAGTTCTGATGGGTCGTCCTCGTATTCCCAGACTGCCCTCGTTGGATGGGGTGCGTCCAGACATGGACAACTTGGGCAGTATGGAGGAGTACGATTGATTGCTCGCCCTACTCCCCTACCCATAAACATCCACGAGGATCCTATGGCTGCATGTGCGCTGGGAAATCAGCATACGGTCGTCTTACACGAATCGGGACACATATCAGCCCTCGGGTCGAATAAACAGGGACAGATTCCGTCATTCAAATCTCAAAGCCCCATCTGCAGACTTGGGTGTACGTGGAACGGCACATATATGCAAACCATCGACGGTGACAAACGTGTCTTGCTCTCGACTGGTAATAACGCCCAAGGGCAGCTTGGTCGAGGTTATACCGTGGAATCTACCTCTGCAGTCGACACGACTGTCAGTCTTCCTGTAGATCGTATACTGTCTAGCTTTGTTTGCGGGAGTGAACATGTCCTAGTTACGATGTCCAGCTCTTCACAAGAGGACAACTCAGTCCTGGGATGGGGTTGGAACGAGCATGGAAACATGGGGCTGGGGTCTTGGGGAAACGTTACCACTCCAACGCAGCTGTGGCCAAGGAAAGATATAGAGGTGTGTGACGAGTACCCGCAGAGGGTGATAGGTATTTGGGCAGGATGTGCTACGAGTTGGTTGCTCGTCGAATAAAAGGCTACTAAAGTTCGAGAAACACAGGGTCAGATGCACCAAAGCACGCCTACGACCAAATCGGTTGCTTGGAGGTTTCGTGAGTTGAAACTAGTTTGCGTCTTCGTCGAGTAGGCCCATATCTTGATGAATTTGTCGAAGTGTGGTTCCCCTGATGGCGGCGAGCTGTGAATGAGAGGTGAGTATATGCGGTTTACTTCTCCGAGGTATTGTACCCTTCCAATGAGGATCTTTGCAGAGGAAACAGCGAACATCAGTTTGGTACCAGACGCAAGAGAATCCATTTTAAACCTGTGTCGCATCCTTGGCTTCATTGTAACGATGAAGCAACTTGATATGCCGTGAAACTATTTCTTCGGCGTTCTCGTTTGGCCTGAAAATGAATGTGACCAGAAATTGTCATATCGCATGTGCAAGTCGACGGGATGCGCATATACCCAAGTTTTTTCTGTAGTTCGTTTATTTCAGCCTGAAGCTTCGCGACATATTCCTGTTGTTTCTGAATAGTAGACACGTGGTCATGGATCGGCCCCACTCAGTCGGTGTGAGTACCTTGGTGGATGTGCGTGCATACATCCCGGACGTTGCTATGATGCTGGTACCTCGTTAGCAGCAAGTTCGCTCTCTCGAGATGATTGGAGACGTACTTCTACTGCTATAAAAAAAAGTCAAACACTACGTTTTGGAGGAAACTGTTTAGCATAAAATACGCTGTAAAGCGTGACAAACAACAGGGGCTAATGACGCATCGAAATAAAGAACACCAAACAGTAAGTACCAGTCGGGTTCCACACAAGAGGCCTCTACCTCGACCCCTTGATTTCTCGCTCGACATGGCGTGGAGGTGCTCTGGAAGAACCAACTCTGAGCTCATCAACAACCTCACCAGGCATGGAATCCTTACGACGGATCGAGTTGTTGATGTATGCTTCGCTCACGATACTCATACCACGCAGAGTCCTTAACACCCGCACAGGCGATGTCCAGTGTAGATCGCGCCAACTTTGTTCTCAAAAGATCACTGGAATACGAAGATTCGCCTCAGTACGTCGAGTCCTTTCTCCGTCCTGTTAGCTGACAACCGGACGTGCATTCAGATCTATCGGTCACGGTGCAACTATATCTGCACCCCATATGGTACGTCAGATCCCTCGTGCTTTCATGCAACCTGACTCGTCGTATACAGCATGCTCATGCCTTGGAGAATCTCCTTCCTTTCCTCCACCCCGGGGCAACGGTCCTTGATGTGGGAAGTGGTTCAGGTTACCTCTGTGCTGTCCTGCACCACCTAGTGTTTCCGTCGCAACCGGGGGTCCCTCAGGGTAAAGTTGTCGGTATAGATCACATACCTGAGTTGGTTGAGTGGTCTAAAAGTAATTTGATCAACGATGGTCTAGGCCCTGCCTTGGACGAAGGTAGGATTCTTGTGGTAACCGGGGATGGGAGACAGGGTAAGTAATCCCGGTCCAGTAGAAGTTGAGATAACCCAGCTCGCGTGTACTTTGTGCAGGCTATCCTGCTTCTGGTAAGTGTTGCCCTGCTCACCTTATACTAATTACCTTTATCTTTGTATATAGGACCCTACGATGCTATCCATGTTGGCGCCGCATCCGAGAAGCTTCCTGAAATCCTTATCAACCAGCTCAAAGCACCTGGGAGAATGTTCATACCAGTTGGCACATATAATCAGGCCATCTGGCAAGTTGAAAAAGATGCCAATGGCAAGGTGACAAAGAAAGAGCTTATGGATGTCATGGTTAGTGTCCATTACTATTCTCGTGCATTTAACTAATGACTGATTTTCTTGCAATTATCATGTTGACACTTCGTCTTGGTTTATCAATATATAACATGTTTCCACTTCATATCTCACACATTCCAATTGGCTTGACACATGGACCATGCAACTAGTATGTCCCTCTAACTGATGCAGAAAGCCAAAAGAGGGGGTACTGAATCGAGGGAGTGGATTCACTAGCAGTTAGGATTGAGGAAGCTAACTGAAGTCAAAGTGTGAGTAGGCTCTTATATGTCTTGTCATTTCATTTTGAGCTTTTCAACTGCATGCGCAACCATAGCTTTGACAATTGGAAGACTTTCCGTGTTCGAGTTGTCGAATATTTTAGTCTGCCTTTTGAAATTGTATCTCTATAAAACATCATGCTGGATTGTTTAATATGGTGTCGATAGCAAGGGAAAGCGGATGGGCTGGCATACATACAAAAACTACTTACACTCAAATATATAATGATTTATAAAGACGGACACCCAACGCAACAACTGTAATGTGCCAGTGGACCAGGTAAGATGAAAAAAATTACTTCCCTCTTCAGATCATTTTGACAGTGCGAAGCTACACTCTAGCCTTCTTGGGGACTGTTTTTTCCTCGGCTTCTTCGTCACCTTCGTCACTATTGACATCCCCATCAACGAGTTCATCAACGCCTCGTTTTGAACCTGCGACAACCGACGAGAGGTCGATAGGGTTTTCCTCACTCCCTTCGTCGTCTTGCTGGTAATCTTCATCCTCTTCGTCCTCCTCCTCCTCGTATCCCTCAGTTTTGGGGGTACCATTTTGCTACAATCGACCCTTTAATTAGCGTTCCACAATTATAGAGGAATAAATAACGCACTTTGCCTAGAAGGTGAGCGGTCATCTGCAACAACGGAGTATAAGGATGTCACTTCATGGGTAACAAGGATAACCCTACATATTCTGACTCGTGTTTGTCCGCCCCTTCGTCGCCCTCCTCGTCCTCGTTTTGCTGATATATTTCACCTTCCTCGTCCTACCATGCCGGAGGTCAGAAGGAATAAATCGTCATGGGCTTGATGGAGAATGGAGCAACACAGTACCTCTATCACATAGATGTCGCTCTCTTCCCCTTCGTCGTATTCCTCTTGTTCCTCCTCTCGGGGGACGGTAGGTTCAACGGTGGGTTCAGCGGCCATTGTGTCTCGTTTTTCGAATGTGTAATCGTAGGGGGGATGGTCGTGGGTGAGAAGCGCTGGCCCTGGGATTGGAGGGGTCCAACAGTGGGCCGTTAAGGACGGTGGTTAAGCGGGCCGGAGGAGAGAAAATGGGAAGGACAAAAAAAGTTGTTACGAACTCGATTTCTGGGACGGGTCCGAGTTTCAGTCAGTCGACGTGACCCGAACAAGGGAGTTTGAAGAGCTATATGTAAGCGTTTCTGATGACGGGAAATCGAGCAAAAACGAGAACGAAAGCGGAAGGAAAGGACTTGCGGTCACGCTGGCGAATTGCGAGGACGAACGTTGGTTGTGGTGCCGGGACCTGCCATAAGTATGCGATTTCGCACTCAATATCAAGTAGGCAGCCCCTTTGTCATCACACAGGAGCCTTGTCTTGTAGATGGGGGTCGATGGGGCGCGGAGGGGTCGTCACCCTCGGAGATTGCCGACAGCTCTGGCGGCCCCGGCCGTAGTATGGCGGGACAAGCATTGGTAAGAGAGGTTTCCTGGGACCTGTGCTTTATATTTTGACCCAGGCACACCAGGTCAACTAATCTCTTCCGGATTGTTAGAGAGGTGCGTGTTTATAAAGTATGTACCGGGACTAATTATCCCGCAGTGTCTCACAGCTACTGTCTAGGTACTAAATTATTCTCTTCGGGAATGTCTCGCTATTGTCTGGTTCTAATACCTTTCAGCACAAAGTTTGCCACGAGGCGTCATCGCCCAAACCCGGTCGCTGGGCAATGGTGCCAGATCAGTGAAGTAGGCGACATTAGTTTTGAACCTTGTTGAACACGTTCTCTCGCTGATGTGAGTTGATTGCCACCCGTAGGTGAATTTCAGTACGTCCGTGACAATATGCCCTATTTTTCTCTGGTTGATTGTTCATGTCCTTTTTCCTCGACCTTGGATGCCCATGTTGATGTAGGGCCACGCTAGGGGATTTTTTATTCGGGCATCCCCGGGTTTCATGCTACCGAGGCGAGGTGGAAGCTCCTCAGGCTTGATGCTAGCGTGAGATGAGATTCGGACGCATGGAAGAGGTTTATATTTCAGGGTTGTGTAAGTTTACTATGGGCAGTGCAATGCAGGTGCTGTAAGACCGCTGAAACTGCTAGGCAGACTCACACGCGGAGTATCTGAGCAACTTGGCCGAGCATCCCCGTTATGATTACACGTTCGATAGAGGTTGCCTACTCGAACCAGCACGGAAGTGATTTGGTTTTCACCCGGATGTCACAATCTGGAAACGGCCGATATCTGAATCAGATGAAATCGCGGTAATCGCGGTTCCATGGGTTGGGAAAAGACGGCAGCATTGCAGCAACCTGCCACGTTTCTCACTGCGCAGTCCGAGTCACACACGTCAACTGCGGTGGGCGGGGTTGTTCTTGGATAGATTGTCATTGCAGCGGCTTTGATGTCTCAGTACAACGAATTTATTCTCTCGAGGGTTGGTAGCGATATGTAAACCGCAAAAATAATGACTGGCGTACTTAGTAAAATTACGTTCGGGGTCCAGTAGCGCGTTCAACGGACGGGCAGCAGTCTGAGGCTCGAATCGTCTCCGCCTTAACAACACCTCAACCACCTTCTTTGTTTACTCCTCACTTCTCCGGCGAGCATCGACGACAACGACGACACGCGCTCGCCGTCGTTCGGCAGATCGCCCAGTTTTGAACCATCTTGCTATTTGTGGTCAACACCGCACCACACAGCTGAGCCTCGAGGCAGAACTGATCTCCATCTTTTTCCGCTGCTCGTGGCTTTCACGCACCAACCGCACGTCCGCCAAAACTGACCAATCTGTCCATTCCGTATCAACTTCTGCTCTACCTAATTCATCGATCCAGCTGCGCCCTCTGTCCTTCCTTCTTTCTCCCCCCACATAGCCCGCGACAAGTCTGGCACTCTCAGTGTCCCCGCGAGAATACAAGCCTGTTATTTCCCCCATTCTCGCATGCATAGTGCCTCCACCACCCACCAACACGTCCATTTTTCGAAGAAAAACTTCAAAACAGTTCTAGGCTTCGGTGCTCTTTCTTTCAAAGACGTGAATCCAATCCGCAGTCGTTCTTCCGTTGACACCTGCCGTCCTCGTGAACCCTCGACCAGAGCTAGTGTTGACACCTCTAGAAGCTACCACCACAACTGCAAATCTAGAGCAGAACATTCAAGCATCACAAACCTCACCTTCTTCGAGTCACACAATTCCTCTCCTCACAACGAACACGCCCCTCACAACAACTCCGTCCGCAGTATGACCAACCTAGACGCCGCTCCTTCTCGGTCCACGCGACGGCCTCCAGTTCGCATCGATGTTCAGGAAGGTCCGTGGAGTATCAGCGTCGCAGAGACGCCACATGATGCCCGCTCATACTCTATTTACATAAAGAGTGAGTCGCATCGTTCTGCCCACATTTCCCCCACACGGCTGGGTCCTACATGTACTCTCTACTTTCCTTTTGAGTTGCGCCAATGTCGCTTCCGAGCTCATCGGTGCCCTGTGTATGCGTCGTCTTGACGTTCCTCGGCATCTTCATATGGGCATATGTATTCCGACACTCTCTTACTGTCGCCTGTCATTCCATGGCTTCTTCCTCTGTCATCGCTAACACCGCCGTTCCCTCTGCAGCACCCACGCATAATCTTACCCTAATGCGCACAGCCACAGAAGTGGTCGAGCTTCATGCGAAACTCGAAGACCCTGATGGCGCATCCAAGCTCCCCAAGTTGCCAATTGACATCGCCTCTCTCCCCCAACAGCCTGCAAAGCGCAAATCCACGTTCCTGAATACCCTTTCGCGCCTCGCCTCGCCCTCGACAAATAAAGTCAGTCGTCAAATGTCCGTGCGGACTCCAAGCAGCCCCAACTTTGGATCTTCGACCGCAGATCAGGCAGTTTCTCCCTCGCAAGAGATTGGCGACCCCTTCATGGTCCTCTCTTCATCGTCAGCTAGCATCATCTCCAACGGAAAATCCGTTAATACCACAATGACCGCCCTTGCTGCGTACTTGACCACCGTCTCCAATGATCCGTCGCTCAGACAGACCCGTGCTTGGAAACGCTTCGTTCATGTACGCACCGACGATCTCCAGAGTGTACGTGCGGAGAGGGCAATTAAGCGCGTACGCTCCGACCTAGCCGCACACATTCACTCAAAGACAGATGTATCCGCACAACCCAGCTCGACCAACGTTAGCTCATCTAATCTCAGCGAGGTGGTGGATGGCGTAGAGAGCATAAACGATACCGTTGAAGGGGAGGTTGTTTTGAATGACCCGAGTAGAAGTGATCTTCGAGAGGAAGATATTAAAGAGGAAGAGGAAGACATCGAAGCAAATGCACCCTCCTCGCAGTCCGTCGCAGAGCAAGTGCAGCCCATCGAGATAGAGAAATCCGACGATAACACTCCTGACGTCGCACCAGCTGAAAATGCAGGGGCAACTCTTATCGATACGGATGCTGTTACGAATGGGGCTGTCGAAGAGGAGGAGACAACCCTACCTACTCCAGTTGCTGATGGCCCAGCCTTGAGGATTCCTCGCTCGCATTCGGCCGATCCTGACAAGGCTAGCCGACTTTCGCGGATGTATACCTCGTCGACGCTGCAGGATGGTGCATCGTCCGCTACCGGTGACGAATCGTCGATATCTACCACCGCTCGTCGTACGCGCAAGAAGCGTTCCCAGTCGACTGATCCCAACCGCAAGAAAAAGGTGCAACGGAAGGTCGCCGTTGACGACTTCGAGATGATGCGTGTCCTCGGGAAGGGTTGCGCGGGCAAAGTCCTCTTGGTGCGACATAAGATGAGCTCGGATTTGTATGCGCTCAAGGCCATCACCAAGCGGCACGTCTTGGCGCACCAAGAACTCCAGCATACCTTGACCGAGCAAGCTGTCTTGAAGCGTATGGCAAAAGAAGCCAAGGACCCGTTCGTGGTCAAGCTCTGGTGGAGTTTCCACGACAAGGAGAACCTATTCTTGGTTATGGTAATTCAGTGTTCCTTTTATACTGTCACTGGTTGCAGTACCACTGACTCCGTTCCATTTCCATTTCCCTAGGACTTCCATCCAGGCGGTGATCTTGCCACGCAGCTTGCACGTTGGGGCAGGCTAGGCCGTGACCGCGCACGATTCTATGCCGCGGAGATTGTCGAGGGTGTGGAAGGCCTCCACATGGCTGGTGTCATTTACCGTGACCTCAAGCCGGAGAACATCCTAATTGGTGCTGATGGACATATTGTCTTGACGGACTTCGGCCTTTCGAAAGAGTTTCCCCGCCGGGCATCGCCAGCCACAGCACCACCTACACCTTCCGGATCTCGTGGAGAATTCTATCCCTCCCCTGGTAGTGAACCTGCAACCCCGCTTTGGATGAAAGACGAGAAAGGCCAGGACCTCTCCGCAGGTTGGCCAGGGCCGGGCGTTGCCTCAACTGACACAACGACCACGTTCTGCGGCACAGCAGAGTACCTCGCCCCTGAGGTTATACAGGGACTGCCGTATAGCTATGAAGTTGATTGGTGGAGCTTTGGCACGATGCTTTATGAGATGTTGACAGGAATCGTACGTTAAGCAGCTGGTGCCCTCTTACGTTTTGTGCGAGGGGCTGACATCTATGCCACAGACACCCTTCTGGGCGAATAATCATTCAGATATGTACGTCAGGGTGTTGCAAGATGAGTTGCAATTCCCTGAAGACAGGGCGATGGATCAAGATACGAAGAGTTTGATACGGGGTGTAAGCCAACATCGGTCTTGTGGATGATACCACCCACTTATATGCACTTCATGTAGTTGCTTCAACGAAATCCTGCATTGAGGATATGCGAACCACGGATCAAACGGCACCCATACTTCTCTATGATGTGAGTAGAACGAGAACGTACGTGATTATCATTTTGATCTAACACTTTCGTATTTTAGCGATTGGTCGCACGTGTACTATAAACGCTACATACGTGAGGCATCTCTTCGAACTCCCTTGATTTCGCCCACTCACACCCGCCCCTCTTTTTTTTTTCTATTAGCCCCCTATATCCCACCCATCGACCCTTCGAATGCCAGCGATACCCAAAATTTTGATGACACTTTCCTCGATATGGAACCAGTGATAGATGATCCCAATGATCAAGATCAAGTAGATACCGATCCAGATCGCGATCATACCGACGGTGAAACCGCGGACGGCGAAGACGCATACCCAACACCTTCCCACTCTCGCAGCCCGTCTGTGCACCCAGATGAGAGTAGCGTGGACGTGTTCGACGGCTATTCATTCAAGGGTCGTCACTCGGTCGTTATGGACGAGGAGAACGAAGACGGTTCCGGCGATTCGGGAGAGGAGGAGACGGACGAAGAAGACGTCCCGTCGGTTCTGATCGATATATTGGATAGTCCCGCTCAGCCTCCTCGGGAAGCAGAGGTCGTCACCGAGTCTCCTGTTAGTGATGAGCAGTTAGCTGAGCCCGAGCCTAAGACGCCGGAGGCACGGCCACAGGCACTCGTGGAAGAAATTCCAGAACCAGAAAAGACCACAGCTATCGTCGAGCCAGCACCATCTGCCGATCTTTCATCCACGCCTCCAACCACAGAGCCACCCGCTCAGAAGGTTCCCGCAGCAGAGCCGATAGAATCTGCTCCTCCCTTGCCTGCCAAGGATTCGAAACCGAAAGCTTCCAAGGTCCCTGCTCTCCCAAAGTCTACTGTTCGGAATTCTCGTGGCCGCCGCGAGAAATCTGGTGTCCCTGCCTTGGACCGCTTCCTTTCCGATGGTCCTGATGAAGACGGAGATATGACGGAGAGAGAAGAGGATGATGACTGGGACTTCATCGAAGCTGATGGCGAAGATCGCAACGGCACCAAGGGCACGAGTCTGTTTGCTCGCGGTGTTGTGGACCGGTATAGGTTGGCTGTGTTCCGTAAGGCATCTACCCCTTCACAACGCGTTGGTGGACGGTCAGCCTCGGGCTTCTCTAAGGAATCGGATATCCATGCAGTGGAGCTTGTGGATTCGCCCAGTCCATCAGAAAAGCGCCGGGGTCGTGCACCTGGCCTGAAGTTCCGAAAGACTCCTCAATTTCTCAAAGGGAAGTCACCACCTTCATCTTTCTCTGCCAAGAGCGTGTCCACGATGAAGACATCTACGCCGTCAAATGCTGCGACTAGCGTCACCGTCTCGTCAAGCTCGAGCAATGGTCTGTTGACACCGTCCGTATCGGCCGCGAGTGGCATGGCTATGTCACCCTCGTTGAGGTCAAAGGAATCCGCCATATCGGTTGGAAACCAGAGCCAATCATCTGACCAGTCCAACGGCGAAACCGCAGAGCCCATCTCGTATCCGGCATCACCCGAGGCGCCCAAGCATGCGTCTCATCACAACGAGGAACCGGAGAAACTGAAGAGCAAAAAGCTGAAGAAGTACAAAGAGAACGCCGAAAAGGTTCTCTCCCTCTTCGCTTCGCAACGCTAGTCGTCCATCCTCTGCGCGTCGGGGGCTGGGTCCTTGGCGCGACCCGACAATCCGTATTTCTCACGAATTTATTCATACTGAGTTGAACTCCATCTCTTCTCGCTCGCTTTCATTATCTCTATGCATTACTCATTACTCACCCGCACTTTTTTTTTTCACATTTTCAATGTCACTTTCTTTTTTTCTCCATTGTGGATTTGCTGCGCTAGTGTCGTGGCTTTATCTTGTTCTCCTTTACTTAAGGACGACATGGCGCCTTTGCTCTAGGTCATAATACGTAGTTGTCCTCTTTTCTGTCACCACAACGTTGCATTGCTGTTTCGCTTAGTCGTCCCTCCCTACCGCACCACAAACGATAACGGTCCTTTGTTAGAACCTACGAGTCGGTTTAATATTTTCATGGTCCGGTCACTTTTTTATGGACCTTCTTTGGCTCGGTTTGCAAGCAGGAAAGAGAAAAAAACGTCGAATTTCGTATAATATACCAACATGGTCCAATATGTCCGTCGAAAGTCCAAGAGTACCGAGTTCTAGTCCGAGTCCATCGAGCCAATGTGAGACATAATTAAGTCCGTCACCAGAGTCTACATCTACGTCGTCGAGACGCGTTGTCTTCTTCCAAGACGTTGTTTTGTCGAATGACTTTAAGAAAGACGTTTTCCAACGTTGCCTTTTCGACGGTATATTCCTGAAAATCGCCTTGCGAGGAAAGTACGTGGAAGAGGCGGGCGAGCGACATGTCACCCTCGCCCTCACCCTCATCCTCGCCATTGCCATTGCCACCACTGGCCTGGCCCTGGCGGATCGGCACTTCGAATCGCGTGGCAACGTCGTCTGCGAGACGTGCACCGGGGATACGACTCATGAGCACTTGGGCTCTCATCACGTCTTCCCGAGTAGGACAAGAAAAGTGGACTTGATAAGTGGCATAACGTGCGACGAGTTCCTCGGTAGTGCCGATGGCTGTTGTGTGTGTGCAATGCGCGCGAGGGTTGAAGTAATGAGTAAACACGAAGAACGGGGGAACGGCCCAGGAAAGAGAAGGAGAGGGGACTCTAGACTTACCGAGCATCTTTTTGGATATGATGCCGACCTTGTTGGCGAGCGCAGATGCTTCTTCCATAGAGTCTGGTGGTGAAAGGGAGAGATCGTCAGCTGGAAGAACGGTAGACGAGAACGGCAGATCAAAGTAGATGTATGTGACGCACGGGTGGTGATGACGACTGCTTTCCCGATTGCAACGTTCCTCAACGTTCCCCACATATCTCGCTTCATCTTCGCATCGATCCCAGTGGAAAACTCGTCTATGAGCACGACAGAGGG
The DNA here is from genome assembly GCA_038093515.1 of Butyriboletus loyo. Classification (NCBI taxonomy): domain Eukaryota; kingdom Fungi; phylum Basidiomycota; class Agaricomycetes; order Boletales; family Boletaceae; genus Butyriboletus; species Butyriboletus loyo. The sequence continues at coordinate 33,243 of JBBPSI010000018.1, read as the reverse complement.
GTTGCCTAGAAGAAAAAAAGGAGGCGCGTCAATGAGAGCGTCATCCAATATGAACGAGATGAGATCGGCGACTCACCAATCAGCGCAATCGCGAGCGACAATTTACGCTGATTTCCACCCGACAACTGGCTCGCCAACCGGTTCGCATACATGTTCAACGAGGTCGCGACCATGAGCGACTCGACGCTGGTGTTCAGTTCGGATCCGCGCTTAAGTCCCTTGAGACGTCCGTAGATCAACAGGTGTTCTCGGACGGTAAGTTGGACGTCGATGGCGGTGAATTGGGGACAGACGCCGAGCGCGAGACGCGCGTTGCGGGGAGAGTTGACGACGGAGATGCCCTTGATCTTGACATCCCCTATGTCGGGGATGACATCGCCTCCTTCAATGTTCACGCTATTAGTGATGATATCAGAGAGGACAGACAAAAACACGTACGAATCATGTTGAACGTTGTTGTCTTCCCCGCCCCGTTTGGCCCAAGCATAGCGAATATGACATCCCCGGGAACCCCAAAGGAGACATCGTCCACCACTTTGTTCCCATCAAACGACTTGGTGACATGAACGACGCGTAACGCGTCGCTCGAGTGCGCGACTGCCTTCGCTTCCCTCGCGACGTCCTGTCTCGAAACCTCGTTGGCGGCGAGATTCTCGTCGAGTAGTGCCTGCTGCTTGCGCGTCTTTAAGAAACGGCGAGGAATGATAGATCCAGAGTCAACCCAGACAAGAATACCGAAGAGGACAAAACCGTATACGAAGAGATATACAATCGGCCCACCGTATCGCATGATGTCCCCCATGGAAGAAGTTGTAACGGGCGTGGACCCATTACAGAGGAGCGAGAACAGATTGACCGAAACAAAGGCTGAGCGCAACTGTCCCGCGAGTCCATTAAGACGCGTAGCAAACAATATTTTGAGGAACTTACCACGCTAGCAACAGGTGAAACGATCGATAGTGTGAAATCTAGCAGAAAACTTCTCAATCCGAGTCAACGGTATTAATTTGGGTACTGGCTTACGAATAGTTGTAATTATCTGGCTTGCTTGCGAACTCTTTGCATATGTGAGAGTGAGGAGGTAGCTAGCCAAATACAGCTGAAAACAACTTAGCATGCCACACATACCTCTCACTCAGGTTTTCACTTACAATATATACAACAATTTGATATCCAGCGACGGCGGCGAACGATGTGAGAGGGGATGACATGAACAGCGAAAAACAATACGAAAACAGTGCGCCAACCATGCCGTATTGTACAAGGACGACCCACTGATCGAGGTGCTGTGAGCATCTAGCAGGAGGGTGAGGGAAGCGACTTACGAACAATCCGAGCCCGTAGAATTGATTGGAAACAGTAGCAAAGACGATGGTGATAATCGAGGCGATAATGACGCCAAAAATAGAGTCCCAAAGCAAGTGGCCAAGCCAAAGGCCAATCGGATCTGATAAACCATTCGAAAGTTGCATGGCTTGGACAGACGATCGTCGCTCCCGTGAGACATATAGCGAGAAGAATGCGGGGTATACGGCCTTTGGAAACTAATAAATATATGGAGAATAGGTGGACTTCAGGACCTTACCATGGCAGCCCCAAAAAACGCGATCCACTTCAAGTCCACAAGTGTCCCCCCTGCAATCGGGGGGAAGCTTGCATAGTTGGCCGCGATGATACCGGGTGTGCCCACCGCGTTCCCCGACGCGTTCAATGCGCGGTTATAAAGAATGTTCGTAACCAGATTCAGTAACGTAGGACCTGTCAAACCTGGGGGAGGAGTGGCATCCCAAGCAACCAACGCATCGCCTGTCTGCATATCGATCGATATACCACCAATGGAGATGTTGAGATAATCCTGTTGGATCGTGGAGACGAACGTGGCGTTATCGGGGACGTTTCCCGTCAAGATGAACTTGGTTAATTGACCGAGTGTTGCTGTAATATCGGGAGGTGATTCCAACATGCTAGCAGTGGGAGTGGACTCGATGGTGCGGACGGGGGAATCTGGCAAGTAGAGGGGAATGACTGTTTCATTCTTGAACTTGACCGTGCACGACGGAGTTTGGCCCGACAAAAAGAACAAGGGTACGCAGGCTCCGCAAACTGCGACAAGAAGAGTAAGCACAGGTGTAAGCCAGCTTCTCCGTGCAATGAGCATCCGCTTATACAGTATCGTCAGCGCTTGACTGAATGGCGATCGTGCACGACCATCCGCTAGGGTGAGTGGGGAGGGTGCTGAATTCGCTCGCAGGGGGTCTGGGATAGTCGGAGCCAACGCACTTTCTGTGGAATGCATCGACTTCACCCCACTGTCCGGTGTATGGACTCGGGACTCGGATTCCATCAAATCGAGGAAGATGTCCTCGATCGAAGTTCCCAGTACGTCAACGGATGCGATATGATAGTTTCCAGCCTCATTTTGGAGCAGCTGAAGTACCTTCACAACCATGACCGAGTCCTTGGACTTGAGATGGTACGCAGCAAGAGTAGGGGATGGCTGTGACAGCGTGCACTGTGGTGCAAGCTCCCGAATACGATCCAGAACCTCTAGCGGTGAGCTCGCAGGATGTTTTTCGCCCATGTCCTTGTAGTCAAACGTAACTTGGATGCTATAGCCTTGCCCGAGGTTTGTCTTGAGTGCGACGGGTGATCCCTCGGCTACCAGTTTTCCAGGTGCAGCCAAGATCGCAATGTGGTCAGCAAGCAGATCGGCTTCGTCGAGAAAGTGTGTCGTGAATATAATGGTTCTGTCGTGCTTAACCGACGTCAGGGTTCTCCATAGTGCACGACGTGACAAAGGATCGACGCCAGACGTGCACTCATCAACGAGAACGATCTTGGAACCGCCGATAAGTCCGATAGCGAGTTGGAGCTTCCTCTTCTGTCCCCCAGACAGTGTGTTCGCATTCGAGTGCATCTTCTTTCCAAGGTCACAATCACGCAATAGTTGTTCGTAGTCATCATCTTCGCTCGCAGAATGCGAAGAGTACTTGATGGCGCGCCAGACCCGGAGAGTTTGGTAACATGTGAGATCCGGGAACAGGACATTCTTCTGCGGCACTATTCCGAGCGTGCCGCGTGGAGGATGTCTCGCCCCACCCTCAAAAGTGATAGAACCCGAGCTACGTCCTATGAGATTTGCGATGATAGAGAGTGAAGTCGACTTTCCAGCGCTAACAATTGTCATTGGAAAAACTGTCCAACTTATTTCCAGTAGACTCACCCATTGGAACCCAGCAAGACAAAGATACCAGAGTTAGGGACGTCCAACGAAAGGTCAGAAACGGCAGTGACTGGCCCTTTCTCACGACTGAACAAGGAGGGAGTGAACGTCTTACAGAGATTCCTAATAGAGATGGCTACCCCGCTGGGGTGCGGAGGAAGTTCCTCCTGCTTCCGCCTGCGGAAACGTGACCAAAACCCACCCGACGGCTCCTTTGCATCATAGAAGCGCCTCTCAAGTAGCGCTCCCAGGTATGGCCACAAAAATATATCGATCTGGAAAAGTTCATGAGCAAAACGGTCTAGGAGGGTGAGACAATGCCTACAATACAGGCTATCAGGATTGGGAGAAGCGTGATGTGGTCATCTGGGTCTGGCTTGAGGATGTTGGTTGGCATGAGATGATTCTCGTAACCACAAATTGCACGGGTGGCGAAGATGTAGAATCCGGGAGGGAAGATAAGGGTGAATATCGTAGCTGCTACGGTACTGGCATGAGAGAACACCAGTGCAAGAATTGCGAACAGGATGGCCAAGAATGTTGATACCACGGCGGCGAGTTGGGGACTCTTCCCGAAAGGGGCAGCCGCAAAGAAAGACCAGCTAGTAAGGGAGAAACCAAGTAGAAGATGCACCACGAGAACTAGACCACCATTGGTCTCTGCGAAGATTCGGTAATGCCACGTCAATGCCACGATAACCCAAGCTGGAAGGTACGCCAGGGATATGCTAAGATGCCATGATCTGTGATGCAAAATGAAGCGGGTCATTTTTGAAGGGGAAGACGAGCGCACATTATTCGAGCTGAGTCAAGGAGTCCCATCGCCTTCATGTGACTAGTCAACGAATTGGCTCGCTCTCCAGTGAAAGCTCCAGGGAGTTGATAAACGATCCCGATGTAGCAAATAAAGCTAGCATATATGTAAGTGCTAGACGAATACGCAGATGGTGGATACGTACAGAGCAATGACAAGCAGATTCCTAATTCCCCTGATGTAACCTGAAAGAAAAGAAAAAATAACTACGAATACAGCGGACAATGATGCAAACACTGACTCAATCTCATATTTGTCGCTTGTTGCTGGTTGGTCTCTTGCGTATATGGCCATTCCAAAGGGGTTGGGATTGACTGCCCTGCTCTGAGAGCGATAAATGACTGGGATGATGAATTCAACACCAAGAGGTATATTATGTGCACCCAACACTACCTCATCTATGGCTAGTTGGAGTGGCAGAATGCGAGTTTCAAAATCGCTCGTGTGGCTGTAGACGTTGACGTATATGAGACCCCCATCGGCGCTTATCGTATAATCGATAGGAGTGGTATCTGTGGGTGAGAGAGGTAGGTAGTTGAATGCAATGGCGGCGTAACACTCTGAGATCAAATTAAAGTTCTGTGGACAGTTGGAAGGGATGTCTGCGGTGCTTGCAACTTGTTTGACGGCGCTCAGTTGGAATTCATTAAACCCGCTGGTTATGTGCGTCATGATGGCGCTCGCTGACGGGTTCCCAGTGCCGTTCGTACCGTCGGCCCATATTAGAGCCAGAGAGCCATCGAATTGCGTGGTGAAGTTGTAAATCGGAGCGGGAGTACCCATGCCATACTGCGACGACATGAGAAAAGGATATATTCAAGGGGACCGAACGCACGTCGTTGGACTTTATGAGGAAGGTCTGAGCGACCGAAAGAAAAACTGCAAGGATATCAACAGGGTCGCGGACAAAAAAGGCAGACTGGACATACCTCCGTAAGCAATTGGGAACAAAACACAGCGCACCAAGTTGAGCTATATGGATTTTCAGACACGTCATCGTCGATGGAGAACGCTATGTGGACTCACGAGTTTGTGCTTGGATAGAACTATCCAATTCTTGTAGAAAAGCGCCGCAAACTGTCTGAGGAACAAACCCGGGTCCATGTTGCTAGAGGTGTTCTCCTCGAGGGTGATGTTATGGACAGAACCTGAGTCATTAAAGGGCTATGCGGCACAGGGAGACCCCTGGTCAGGGCAAATATGATTGACATGCGGTGAGATCTGGGGAGATATATCTTTAGTTGCCGTGCGCAGTCTTTGCGGTGGTGGAGCAATCTCGGCCGTGTAAAGATAGCGAGTGTATGTACTCTGCGACCCCCGTTGCATGCTTCCAACGAAATTCAAGTTCTTGATACAGCCTTCTCCTAGCTGTGTAGTAGTCAATATCGGGAGTTCAAGTACGCCGTGAGAAGCCGACACTGGCCCCCGACTGCGGGCATGCGTTTTGTCCCACGCGAAACGACCGCCGTGACTAACATGAACTGAACATCCACAAAGCCTGAGAGAATTCTATTAAAATCATTGTTACGGCATGGTCAACTCTTTGTCCCGACGGGTCCAGTTCGAAACGGAGGATAAATCTAATGACTATATAGATCCTCGGCCGGTCACCTTCCGGCGCTCAGCACTCACTACACCTCTTCAACACACTCTTATCCATATCACGGATATCTGGGTGCGGGTTGGGATCTGGCGACCTGTGGCTATATTTATAAGTGGCGGTGTAGACGCGAAACTTCCCGCACGACACTAGTCCAAATTTGAACGTGTCAACCTAACCAGAATATCAAGTGTGACATCCGATTCTGCTCAAGTTGCGGGAGATGGGCCATACTGTGAACGAGCGAGAAGAGCATTGGCGTGAAGACGATCATGGTCAATTAGAACTCTGTCGGCACGACCTTTGACGAGGCGGACAAGTTGTACTTTGAGGAGTTGGGCTCGAGTTGGAAGGCGCAAAGGGTGTTATCGTCACTGTCGGAGGTCAGTTATTTCGTACATTGTCGGCGCAGTGCCAATGTAATTTCGTCTCACTCAATAGGTCAGCTCCAGCAAAACAGGACGTCCTCGGAACGGACCCCTCGCAAATCGACAACAGATCGTCACAAATTCTGCAGCGTCCTTCTATAGCCACTGGATCTGACACAGGTATCTATTGACCGCCAGGGTGCAGGACCAGCAACGGTAAATTCCGAAATTCCGGCTTCCGTTTACTAAGCCATAATGCATAAACCCCCAGTTTCTGTTACGTAAGGGGCTTGCTCATTAGATTTGTCCCGAAACGGAAAGTGGTGTCTGCCAATCGGAACGCTGCACCATACATGGCTCGCACTCACGATGCATCCTCTTCGCCGACCACCGCGATGACGGTCACACCTATCGCATCCTTTCCGGAATTCTTTGACGTCGTACGTATCAGCGACACAGGACATGCATATTTCGACTCACATCCCCCTAGATAAACAGCGACCGAGTCGTCTTTATCGACTTTTGGGCAGAGTGGTGTGGACCATGCAGGGCAATCAAGCCCGTGTACGAGGGTCTATCCAACGACCACAGTGCCGTCGCAAAGTTTTACAGCGTCGATATTGACAAGCACGACGACGTTAGCCATGAGGTCCGCGTCACCAGCGTACGTTCAGGTCCGTTACATGGCATCGCACTGACGATGCCATTGCAAAGGTACCCACCATCATCGCTTTCAAGGACGGGAATCTGCTTGGAACAATAGTGGGTGCAGAACGGGAACAACTTTCTGTTCGTCTCCCCCTCGTCAACCAGGTGATGCTGGATATCTGATCTACCGTTTCGTTCTAGGCGTTCGTCGCAAAACACGCTCCTCTGAATTGAATCTCGTCTTGTCAGACATCTGTAACGATACAACAAACCACGATGATACAATTACAATGTTGTTGGTCACAAATACAAAAGAAAGCTTGACTACATCCACTGGCCAACAGCCTCTACGGAACAACCAAAGTCTCCTCGAACTCGACAGAGCCCTCGTCCTCCCAGTCTCTCTTGAAGAAAGTCCTCCTGTTGGGAAAAACACCAAGCTCCAGATAGTCCACCTCAAACGGCTCGATGAGCAACAACGAAAAATTCGACAGCGCCGTCGCCAAATTCTTCTTGTCCTCCTCGTTCTCCGCCTCACCCAACTTGGGCAGCTTCACCGGCCACTTCTTCATCTCCTCCTCCCCACCTTTGAGCGGCGTACCCGGGGTGGGTCTACACCACGTCGCCTTCATATGCCCACTCATCCGATCGAATATCTCAGCCCGCTTTGCCTCCCAATCAAACCCCTCCTTCTCCAACGCCTCATATACAACCCCACGCGGCTTCGGATACGCCCCCCCATAGTTCGGTTCGGGCACGATCGATGCCCGTCCGAGGACCCGAAACTGCTCTTGAGTGCTCGGCGTCCAATACACGGCTTCAACCCACCCTTGACGGGTGAGTTGTGTCTTTTTGGGCGTTCGAATGTCGGTCGTGGAGAGGATGAGAGGAAGGCTGGGGAGCGTGGATGCGGCGATGAAGGCACGCTGGAGGTGTGATCGGACCCGCGGCGTGCCTAAAGATGACTCGATCGTGGCGAGTTGCATGACTATTGTGATATGCGCGAGTGTGTGTGGATGTGATGAGCTTCGAGGGACAATGTGAACGATGAGCCGCTCAAGCTGGTGTGCTTACCTGCACAGTCTTCTGTCTGTTCTTTCTTCAGAGCGTTGGCGAGAGCTTCATACCATCCTTTGCGTGCCATATCTGTCACTGTCGTTTGAAACGGTGAAATATCGTCGTCGGTAGTGCAGTGAGTTCAAATGGATGAAGATCGTGGTTTGTGGAAGAGTCAAGTTGCACTGCAGGATCAAGTGCCAACTTGAATGTTATCTCGAGTGGGCATTCTCCGCCGCCTGTAATCCAAACAGATAAACAAAAAAAGAGCGACCAATAACGAATAACGACTTGATACGACCAAAAGAAAGAATAAAGAAACGAGTGTCTCAATTCAACCCTTCCAAACTCTCCCTGATCGTACGCACCCGCTGCTCCACTGCATCCAACACCTTCCCTATATTCGCCACCTCCGCCTGCACATTTCCCACCGGTGCCGACGCCAACGGCACAGACAACCCCCCACCCACCCTCGCCCGCTCTGTCGCCAACTCCTCCCACACACCCGCAATCACACCCTGCAACCACCGCTCCTTCTCGTCTGCCCGCTTCATCTCCTTTCGCCTTCCCACTTCCTCCCGGTTCCCAACTAACACCAACGACCACACATTACTAAACACCAGCAACACGATCACGAACCACAGAATCGTCGTCGAGGAAGATTGTTCCCATGCTTCTTTAACGAGTTCGAGGGCCCCCTTGGTGGATCGCGCGGCGACGTTGTAGGCACCGTCGAATGTGTCGTAGGCCCATTGCATACCGCGTCGGTTTCGATCGCGTTCTCGCGCTTTGCGAGCTTCTTGAGCCGATATAGGTAGCTCGGGACCTCCGATGACTTCGGCGAGCGGCGTGATGGGTTCGACGGGTGCAACCGCAGTGGGATCGAGCCCTTCCGGAATAAACTCTGTCTGATGCTCTTGGATGTACATCCGCATTGCCTTGTCCAAATCAGAATGATAGACCTTCTGCCCCTCGATCGCAGACCTTTCGATGAGACCTGGAAGGTCAGGGGTTGTTCAGTATCATAATAGATGGACAAAGATCGATGGATTACCCTTGATGAAGCTCCTCCCGGTCCATTCCACTTGCGTCGTGACGATGACGCGAGTCGTGATGGAACTCGCCCACATGAGACATGTTCGGGTCTTGACTGCGAAAACGCCACCGCTCGGTACGTCCGGCGTTTTGGTACTCGTCATCATCACCACATGGTCCTCAAAGTCGCATTGCACAGCTTCATCGTGAATCTCGCATTTAGTCTGTTTGGGACCGACGCTATTGTTGAGCGGCTTGATGTACGACATGTTGCGTTGGAGAAGCTTGGATCCCTGGCCGATGGGTGCCCAGTCCGATATTTGGACATCTAAACGAGAACATTAGAGTAAGGAGTAGAGATTACGTCGAGGTGCATACCACTAAGTTTTTGATCCACCTTCATAAAGTCTTTGATGAACCCGCTCGCAAACATAAGGTTGTATATTTTATCAGGCGTGCCTGGTAAAACAGTTTCGAGTGCCAAGTCACTGAGGTGACCACCATTCTTTGAGCATGCACAATGCGTCACTTTGTTGGCTCCCGTGACAACACACTCTTTCCCGGATACTTCCGAGACGCTTGTAGTTGTAGAAGTCATGTCCCGAAAAAACGGGTTACGACTGTCTGTCAGCTCGGGTTCTGGTCGTGCAAGTCGCCAGATGTTAGCAATGACATCGTGGGTCGTATCCCGGGAAAGCAAGGATGCAAACGTGTATTTGGCTTGACGGGTCGTCATCTGTATGGCATTCGGAATGACGAACGCGGTCATCTTCTTCTCCAGCGCAGTGATCTCATATATAGGAATAGACAGCTGTGCCAAGAGATCAGACTGATAGGCCGCAACTGAGCGTGACACGTACGTTGGTAATCCAACCAAAGATATTGGCATGGAAGCAAATATGATTTTCAGATATATACAGTCGGCCTTGGATTAGAATCTCTCGTTGGAGGGCACAGCCATAATCTGTGTCGTGCATTCTGAGTTGAGCGCCTCACGATAGAGATATGCTTCACCTTCGATGAGGTAGTCTCCCTCGGGAATGTTAGGAAAGAGTTCATGAAAGTCTGCATTTCGCCTGTTACTGGCGACAGCGAACCCGGTGACCGGGATATCCTGCTCGTTCAGGTCTAGCTCATCAGATGACGAACCTGATTCGTCCCCACTGGAAATATCTCCATCCGAAAAATCACTCCTGGTCAGTGATATGTTTGGAGAGCGTGTTCGAGCAGATGAACGCATCGATTCCGCCTTCTGTGTGCGTGTTTGGATAGAATGCGACGACTCTCCCCCTCGTTTGGTACCATTCACGGAGAGCGTTGACTTTGACCCAGAGACAGGGGTAGGGAGAGGAGGCAAAGGTGGTACTTGAGGCACGTGGGACATGGGTACTCCGGATGCTGCGCCACTACGACCAGACGGTCTGCGTCGGTTGCCCTTGTGCTTTTTTGAACTCGAACTCGTCGCAGAACGAATAGACTTGACGTCACCGTCGCTCAACGCTCCCAGCAGCTCTTGTGATTGGGCTTTTTGGGATGCAAATGAGGTGGGAGATTCGATGACTGTATTCGGTGCTGGGACTAAAGAGTCCTCGTGGCGAATAGCTTGACGTTGGACGTCAATGACACTGCGTGTGTCTGATACACTTTGGTCAGTGTTTAGGGGAGGCGGAGGCTGTGTTGTGCCGCGCATTGAACGCTTTGATGGTTTTTCCTTGAGGTGCTTGCCGGGTGCTTGTAGTGAATGGGAGCGTACACTTTGCTTGTCAACGAAGCCTTTGAGGTTTCCCGTGGAAGAAGCGGGAGAGAGTTGACGGGGAGAACCACCAGGGGAACTGGCAGAGTGTGATGAAACCCAGTCGGGGGGTTGGTTGGGACGTCCAGGTGTGGGTGTAAGCTCCTCGTCGATTACAAGTGTTATGTCACTCGTGGGACGCGCAGCAAGCGAGACCTCGTGCCTATCGGGAATGTGCCGCTCTTGCGAGCGGACACGTCGGTGCTGTAGTGACGCTTGGTGGACTTGTTCGATGGAAGGTTTGTAGCCACTGGCATGCACGGAGAGGTCTGAGTCGGTGAGCCGAGGTGAAGGGGGGATGACACCGATTTTTACGCTGCCAGAGGAACGGGACGGAGCGGCATTGCCATAAGGAGAGAGTCGAGGAGAGGGAGGATGTGATATCGTTTGAGAGTGAGGGTCAGACATCGATGTAGATAGTGACGGTACGCCTTGTTCGTCGCTTGAACGATGGCTATTGGTGCTCGGAGTCTGTGGTGCCTGCGTGTTTTTGACAAACTTGGAAAAGATATTGGGGGCCATGGCCTAGAAGTCCCGGTCAGCGAGTTGTCAGACTGAACCCGGATCACCGACCTCTATTCGGGATGTTGATCCGACCGCGTCGTCAACGTCGTCGAATGTGTCCGACACGCTAGAGTTATTCGGCGGCTGTCAGGACGAGCATCAAACAGCTGAGACGAGTCGTATGAGCTTGAACCCAAAAAGGGAAAACATCGCTTCCCACATATCCCGACTGTCCACCGTCTGGCAGGCTGAGTGGTGAAGGATCGCTTTCCGGGCGAAGAATGTCATCCAAGTCGTCTGTAACCCCGAATGTGATAACAGACGGAATACACCGTGATCAGATCGAACGATTGCGGGACCGAAGACATCGAGGCGATGTTGCGAAATCCCATGATGATCTTCGTCACCACACGAGAATGCTTCCGAGTCCGTCTGTCCAAGACCAAAGACACCTCGAAAGAGCAGTAGCAGGCGCTATTCCCAGAGGGCTTAGCGCCCTCCGAGTCAACTCCACACCCCAATGACCTTGTTTCTTCCCCAACTCGGGCGTAGCAGGACCGGCTTGACACATACGTGAGAGTGTTCATCTCGCTTCGCCGTCAACGTTTCAACTTTCGTACACCATCCCTCGAGTCTAGATTTTAGACGTGTCTCTGATGGCTCCAAATGCTATCAGCAACTCCGAGGAATTCAACAACATAGTGAGTCTCTAAAGACGAATCCGACATTTGAAGCCAAACGCCACTGATAAATGGCTGTCCTCCGCAGATTAACAACGGTCGGGTCGTCGTCGTCGACTTTCACGCAAATTGGAGTGGCTGCTCTCGGCTCTCGGGGGAACAGCTATCAGACTTTTCGGAAACGTTCAAGCGTCTCGGGGTAGATTTCTATAGCGTCAATCTCGACGAGGCAGACGACGTCGTCTTTGAGACTGATGTACGGGTGGTATGTAAACGCGATCGGGCTACAGCTTTTATCACAGCTAAAGATTGCTGCGGTGCATAGGTGCCTACCTTTATGGTTTTCAAAGACGGAAACAAGGTTGGATATGGAGAGGGCGTTGGTGCGGGGAGTCTCCGTGTCAGTGAATCTGTGCAACTCCATGCGTGCTGTAACTCTGAACGCGATTACAGAAACTGATGGGATCACACGTCGCTGGGTGGACAGGATTGACCAGCCGTTGGAGTAAAGAAGTGAACTCGGCGGACGCGCCTCGATAGCACACGTGATGAAAATCAACCCCTGTCCTACCCAGATGAGTAAAGCCCTGACTACGTCATTGATGGCATGGATAAAGCGTGGCCCGACTGTGAGAGAAGAAACTTTACTAGCCTGGGGCATCCGCACGCTCTTCTTCGTGGCGGCTCAGGTATCGTCGATGAGGAACACCTTGACGACGGTGTTCGAGAGATTCGCCAAAGATATCAGCGTCCACGGCGAGAAGCCGGTCATGAGAACGCACCGGACGGCGCGCGAGATGCAGTGCCTCAGGACACGACTGACTTCACCGGGAAACGTGAAGGCATCGTGCCACTAGTAGGCGATCCACTGACGCCGAAACACAAGCGTGAGGCATGTAGGGATCAGCAAGGAACAATTATTTGATCGAATATTGATGGATAGAAACGTCCCAATGTAGCAAGTGATATTCCAAATAAGGAGTTATCCTTAGTTTAAATGAGAAATTATGTTTGCACACGAGGACATAGTTTAAACGGCTCGTCCGTACCATCGCAGCCAGTTCGCTTCACTCACTCACTTTCCCCCTCCTTTCCTGCCAGGTCTCAAACATTCATGCCTCTTCTTGGAGGTCTATTCCACAAGCGAAATGCCCCCTCAAGACACGTTTCCTCAGGTGGCCCATCCACCGCGACCGAATCCGTAGCGTCCTCGGCCAGCAATAGAGATTCGACAGACGGCGACTTTGTCCCCCCAGACAAGTCCCTCCCACCGCCCTCACCAGTATACAACCTACCCGCAGCCTCCTCTTCCTCCAGCAAGCTCAAGCTGCCCTTCCGGCGCAAGGCAGTCTTTCCTCCCCAGGCAGATCTTAAAGGCACCCCCCACTCCGTCACCTCTCCCAACGACGCACAGTCTCCGTACATATCAAGTGTGACATCCGACTCAGGTCATGGCCTTCCTCCTGCCCCACGCAAGTCGTCCCTCTTTGCCGTTTACAACGAATCACTCCAATCCGTTTATTCCCTTCCTAATGAGACATCCAGTCATTCTCATCCCGATACCCCCAGTAGAATATCTTCCTCTGACATCCGTAGCGATTCCCATTCGTCCCCTGCTAGTCAGACACACAAAAAGTCAACAGGCTTGTTCTCTTGGGCCAGAGAGCGCACTAAATCCAAGCCGCTGCCACCCACTTCGGCCTTGTCATCCGTACCTTCAACCAGTCCTTCTGTCGACGACTCGTCATCGTTCAATCTCAAGGCCTTTCGCCACGTTCGTGCAGACTCTCCCGCTACTTCCCCAGAGAAGCCCCCTCAATCATCGTCAAATTCACTCCTTGCCCCACCCCGCCCACGGCCAAGAGGCGATAGCGTCGCGTCGGATTCTTCGCAAAGGATGTCTATTGCAGCATTCAGGGAGGCACAGGCTCGCAGCCGTGTGAATTCCCCCATTCCTTCATTCCGGCCCCCATCCGCTGCGGATACCCTTCGCGTAGATGGCAATGGCAGGAAACGCGCATCACCTGTTTCTGTCGTCTCGGGCACCGATCACCCGCAGCCGAACAAGAACGCTGCTGCTGCACCGATGACAAGCCTTCGGCCTGGCTCTTCCGCTCTGGACACATCTTCGGATGATTCCGAGTCCGAAGAAGATGAAGAGGTTGATAGCGATGGTGAACCCGTCCAGAAACCTGCTCGAAAACGCACAATAACACGCCCCGTCGACGGGAGTCGTACACGCTCCGATTCCGGGCACAGTTCCGTACCTAGCTCTCTCGATCAAATACACACTCGACAAGATCCCCCCAAGGTATCCAAATCAGCGCCGCCATTGGCGTTCAAATCAGATCAGGCGCCGTTTACTCCGTCAAGAGCTTCTGTTTCGACAAGCGCGTTGGCTCCTAATGGAGCAGCACGCAGGGCATCAATCTTGGCAGGAACCAACTTATCTTCTAACTCACATGGTGAGGCGCTGCTTCCCTGTGTCAGAGTCAGGTTTATGATTATTATTATACGATCTCGTTTCCACTAATCTAGCACAATCCAAGCACTCATCGCACAAACCAAATGATGACACTGACGAGTCGACTGGCTCCTCGGATGGCGACTCCGAAGACATGCCTTTGTCTGATTTGATCGCACCACGGCGTCCTGGAAGCTCGGCCTCTAATCAGTCCGGTACCCGGCCTCGGATGCCCGCAAAGCCGCTCATTGACATCGCATCTCTGGCTGGTGGGCCGCCACTGCTGACGCCTATCTTGCGGCATGAGAACTCGGTGAAAAACTTTAATACCAAGCACAAGGAACAAGACGTTGAGAAGGATCAACCGTTTTCTATTCCAGCGATGCTCGCGTTCTCTTCTTCGACTTCTCCCCCTGTATCCCCATCTGCGGGTGGCCAGAATTCCACGCCAGTCAACAGTGCCGCATTTACGACGCATCATCGCAGATCTAGCAGCGACATGCCCGCTAAGGGACCTGACAGCAATGAGGATCTTATGAATGCTATTCGGTTAGTCGGCGCTCTGGATAAAGAATCGGATGAAGCCTCCGGGGTTTCCAAGCCATCTGTCAAGTCACCCTCTGACCGCATCGTACCAACTCCTATCCGGGAACGTGAAGCTCCCATATCGTTTACGGTGCTCTCCCGGCCTACTCAAAGGCAAAGTGCTGTTGAGGCATCGGGGTCGCTTTCATTGCCTTCGCAAACTCAGTTTAATGTCGCTCCTCCTACGTTTTCTTCGCAGCCTGGAGTGAGCGCTCGACAGCGTCCGCCAACGGTGGTTAATCCTACCGCTCACGTTGACAATTCAGACGCAGTATCTGTCTCATCCGCAGCGCGGTCATCAACATCGCAGACTTTCTCTCGCATTCCAACTGTGCCTCTTATCCATTCTATACCCGATTCTCCTTCGGTCAAGGAAGACTACAAGCTCGGTCGCCCTCGCTCTACCTCCCGTGCCTCTGGAGGCAATGCGTCCGAGGGTCGCCCGAAGCCCCCTCCCACGACGTTTGTATCGGCAATGTCCTCCTTCACGTCAAGTAAGAATGTATCGCATGGATTGATGCCTCAACGTCCGTTTGCAAGCAATAGTTCCATTCGAGGAGGCAGTCCTGCGGGGAGCTCTACCGGTGACTCGAGTAGTGGACGCGTGCCGTTCACGCCACGCGATGGTAGTGACATTGGTATGCGGTCAAAGGACGATGGTAGTGATGTGGGTTCAACGTTGAAAGCTCGGGGACATGCGAAGAAGCCGAGCGTGACGTTTGAGGATGCGCAGCCTATTCGCGGTCGGGAGCGGTCAAAGACGGATCTTTCGGACGAGCAGAAAACACGAGAACGGAGACGCAGCGAGGCTAAGGCTGCGATCGAGGTAGGTTTTACGTTGTCGTCTTGTTTTATCGTTCTAATCAGGTGGTCATTTTAGCTTGGCAAGATCGTCAATGGCCGTGGGCCTCTGGTGCATGACGACTCTGACGAGGACGTGAGGTTGCGTGGTCGCAATCCAACGATCAACATCACGATGGAGAATGGTGCCCATGGCATGACGCAACCTGGGTGTGCAACTTGGCAGCAGCCAATGGCCACTGGCATGGCTCCGATGGTTCCACCTCAGTTCAACAATGATCCTGCATATCTCGCTGCTCATCAACGTGCACTTCTTATCGCGAAACACGCGTACCAAATGGCTGTTGCCCAACATGCAATGCAGATGGCGGGTGAAGAATGGGAGCGTAGTTCAAATATCGGTGGCTCCGTGTATGGCGGAGGAGGTGGCGGGAGTGTGTACGGTGGCGGGAGTGGAGGAAGCGTATACGGTGGAGGGAGTGGAGGGAGCGTGTACGGTGGGGGGAGTGGAGGGAGCGTGTATGGCGGTATGGGTGGCATGGCGGCAATGAGCATGATGAACATTCCCAACATGGGGATGCTCATGCCGCCTAACCAATGGGCAAGAAGCTCCGTTGCCTTCCCGAGCGCCACTGCTTCTGTCTATGGTGGCATCAGCAGCTCGCAGAGCGAATTTGGAGGTGCTGGAGGGTGGGGCACTCGGAGTGTCTATGAGGATTCGCCTTCTCGCTCGAGCTACATGAGGAATGGTGTTCCTAATAGCGCTGGGAGTGCGTATGGCGGTAGCTCAAGACCTCGCGCTCGGACAGGTGTTGCACCGTCGTCTACACCGTCAGGGCAGCCTACAAAGGCGACCGGAAGAACCCCAGCACAAGGTCGGGCGGCACCACCGTCGAGCTGGAAGAGCGGCCGGTAACGTTTCACCTTCACCTTACCCAGATTACACCTCATTTTCACTCGCTCTCTGTGTCTTGATTCTCGTGGACCAACATCGCACTCGTTAAGTGTACATCCTTGCTGCGACGACGCTCACTAGTCACCCTTTTAATCATCCTATTTTCCCTAATCTCTCGCAGCATTATTTTGCACCCACTTTTTATATCCTCATTGAGCTTGGCTCGCTTGCTCTGTCCTCTCTCTTACTTTTCCCCATCCGATGTTTTCTTTTCCATTTCAGCATGCATCACGATCCTGGAGCGTTTTACCATTTTTTTTGGGACGGTTCATTTGGCTCAATCATACACATTTCTCTCACTCTTTCTGTTTTTTTTTTTCCTCCGACAAACTCTCGAGATCAAGATCGAGATTGCACTGTGTTTTCAGTCGCTCTTCTGTCGTCTTCCCTGAGGCTAGAAGGCACTACACATCCGTCATTTTTTCTTCTTTATACAAACGAGGAATGTAAAGTCAACAGGTATATATTTGGATTGAATGCGTTCTTGAGAGGGGACGGTCGGGCAGACGAGTGACTTGATAGTTGCGTCGTGTATGCAGGTATGCAGTGTGGTCCAAGTGCAAGTCCACATGCATACGATGAAAGTCAACGTTCTTCACGAACTCGAGCAGGTATCGTAGTACTACCGACATGCATCATAAGGTAACACCAACGTAAGAAAACTGTATAGTCGACGTGGACATACTACTCGCGATTCATCCTAGTACTATCTACATATATTCCATTGAGTCACATGGATCATTCTGTCTCATCATGTGTACCTGAGCGAATACACGCCAACCACGCGGGAAACCTGATTGAAAGGGTAGCATCCTCAGATCCTTGCTCATGCTGATCCACGCTAAGTATAACAACGTAGCCTAAAGTAACGGAACACGCACCGTTAGATAGACCCTCTCGGCCGAGGGTTCGTTCGCATCGTTCGCATGTTGCACCTAATAGGACGTGAGCGATCGTGACGAGGTCCACATCACCAGAAAAAATCATACCGAGTCCTCCGCTCTTGAACCCGCAGCACCCTGTCCGCTACTGGAACCAACTTCATTCGGACGCTTAGGAACAGCAGTCCTGGCACGCGATTTGTGCTGTGATGTGTGATGAGCTCATGCATCAAAATCGGAGGAATAACGAACCTGTCGCTTTCTGGCGTATCCTGTGGAAGTTCGCTAAGATGTATGTTAGACGGAACACATCCGATCGTTCACCAAGCAACAGCACTCACCGCATTCCGTTCAGCTGCAGCCATCCTCGAAGGTCTCTCGTTCGCGTCATCCACTCTCGCCGGGGAATGGGAAGGAGATTGGTGATCCGCGGGCTGGCGCGATTTTCCGGAGCGTCGACTGGGCTTGTGTAAGGTGGGGTCCTCCTTACTCTTTCGTCGTAGCAACTTTTTAAACATTGAATGGCGCTGAGATGACTCGGGATGTGCATCCAGAGAAGAGGTCACTGGTGTGGCATCTGACGGCTGCGATAAAGTACGGGATGGGTCCAGTGGGGGTACCTTGTCCTCCCGCGGATCGGCAGAGGAGACCGGGGACGGTGGCTCCAGCAGTGTCAACACGGAAGCAAGAAAAAGGAAGTGATCACTAACCTCATCAAAGTTGAATTCGGGAGCAGGCGCACTGGACGGCACCTCGACCTATGTCATTGTGAGAACTTGCTCGAGGGGGAAGCGAACAAACTCATACATCGAGGAGATCACTATCATGGTCTTCTCCATGTCCCTCAGACTCGAGCTGGTTGTCATCATGGCTATCTGAGGCTAAAGGTTGTGCTTCCTTGTGGGTAGATGCCTAACATAGACATAGTTTGTCAACATGGGAAATGTATCCAACATGCCAGGACAACAAAGGCACAGATACTCACATCAAATGGGCCATACAAGTCTGGCAGAATCTTGCTGAGATCACGGATGATGATTTTCCCGTCGCCTCGTCCAGTGGCAAGATAGCGACCGCCTGTGGAGATGGCGATCGACCGTGAGAGTCCACTGTCCTCGACAGTAGGGTCAATCTGAGTGAGTGTTGATGTGTCCAGAAATGAGAGGGAATGCGGCCGTGCGAAGATCGCAATGAATTTCCCGTTGGCAGCTAAAGCTATAGAAAAAACATCATCACCATTGAGAATCGGTGATTTCGCCAGCTGGGTTCCGGTAGAGACGTCAAAAGACCTGATTTTCTTGTCGTTGCAAATGGCAAAGATCTGATGACCATCGCCTGACCATGCAAGTGGAGTAGCCGGGATCCATCCATGAATGGTAGTCTTGATGTTGATGAGTTCGTCGCCATTGCGACTGTCGAACACACGAATCGACCCTCTATCGCATGAAGTGGCGATGTGGTCGCCACTCGGGGAGAACTTGATTCCATTGACAGAATTGTCATGTTCAAGTGGGCCAACGAGTCTCTGCCCACTTGTGATGCTCCAAATGCTTGCTGCATGGTAACTGGTTCCGCGCGCTCCAGTCCCGGTGGCAAGCCTGGTCGAATCAGGGGAGACGTCGACTGTACCCACATAATTTGTGTCCTCCACGTCGACGACCTTTTCGTGCAGCTCTCCGTCCCACACGCTTGCCCCGTTCTCCCATGTCCCAAACACTATCCATTTCTGATCTCCTGACACAGAAATGTCGGTCAACCTCATCCCTGTTTGCTTGCTGACCTCTCGACCATCTTCGACTCGCCACCGTTGAATACCATCCTGACACCCGCTCAGGAGGTGCTTTCCGTCCGGATGGAAAGCGATTGCGTATACCCATACAGAGCGACCGATGTCGAGTATTATGGCTTGGTCTTACTGCATTGTCAGCATTGCTCCATCACTCTTCGGATCCACCACGCACCGGTATTCATCGACGACATCACTGGTAGTATACGACTGTCGTTGTCAAAATGTCAAGGAACAAGGCGTTTCAGTTTTTCTCATTCTCAATATGGTTCGTTCACACAGCCTCGTGTCTTTGGCGCTCATTGACCTCGTGGCGATGAGCGCAGAGAATATACAAACCGCATCAACCGTCTCTGACAATGTAATCCGTATCCTTACCAGTTCTTCGACGACTCGTGATCGTTCAATCTCAAATCCTTTCGCCACGTTCGTGCAGACTCTCCCGCCACTTCCCCAGAAAGGTCCCCTTAAATTTCGTCAAATTCACTCCTCGCTCCGTCCCGCTCGCGGCCAATAGGCGGCAGCTTCGCGTGGGATTGTTCGCGAAGATTATCTGTTGCAGAATTCAGGGAGCAAGAGCTCACAGCCATGCGAATACACCCGTTCCTTCATTCCGCCCTCCACTCGTTGCGGATACCCTCCGCGCAGATGGCCATGGAAAGGAACACGCATCCACCCTTTCTGTTGTCTCGGAGACCGACGAACAACCGCATAGCCGACCAAGAACGCGACTGGCGCACGGATGTCAAGCATTCGCCGCTACTCTAGAAACAGTCCGAAGAAGATACAGAAGTTGATAGTCATGGTGACCCCATCCCGAAACTTGGTGATAACGCGCCTTGTCGACAGCACTAGCACACGTCTCGATGCCAGGCGTAGTTCTGTATTTACCTTTATTGATCAAATGTTGCGCCCGGCAGATCCCCCAAGTTGTGCAAGTTCGAGGTTGCGATCAAAGTTAGTTTGACGTTTTCGTCTGGTTTTATTGTTCTAATCGGGTGAGTATTTCAGCTTCCCAGGGTTCTCAGCGTCCGTGGGCCGCTGGGGGTGTGTGAATGCAATCCGGGGATCAACGTGACAAAACCACCGTCAAGGTAGAAGAACGGCCGGTCACATCTCACCTTCACCTTCCGCAGATCACGTCTCCACCTCCACCTCCACCTCCACCTCTTCACTCGCTCTCTACGTCTTCTCGTGGACTGACACTGCGCGGATTCCTAGAAATGACGCTCACCACAATCATCCTTATTTGCGTGGTCTCTCGCAGCATCATTTTACACCCCTTTTATATCCTTATCGACTTTCCTCGCTTGCTCGTTCCTTTCTCTCTTATCTTATGTTCTCTTCCATTTCAGCTTGCATCATGACCCTGGCGCGTTTTGGCGTCTCGTTCAGACAGTCCTTTCTCTCTCTCGATCATCCGCGTCCTTTTTTGTTTGTTTTTCCTCCCACTTTCCCTCTCGCTCTCGATTCAGACCGAGTTTTCATGATTTTATTCGTTCTTTTGTTGTTTTCCAGCACTCTACATCAGTCACTTTTTCTCTTCGTGCAAATGAGAAACGCAAGGTCGGCACCATATTTATTCGGATGTGTTCCCGAGGGGGAACGGGCAGATGAATCACTCGATAGTTGCGTCGTGTACGTATGGTGAAGGTGGAGTGCCTGCGGTGACAAAGCTGACATGCGTCAGGCTCGTAACAGCTCCAATCAATAAACCACTATCATCCAGTCCCAACTTCCGTGTGCATGTGGCCTTTGAGTGAATATTCCACCCAGCGTAATCATGGACGCGCCCATCAGGATTTGATGCTGCGAGGTGACATGAACTCGAATTGTACTGTCGTCGTACACGTACTCGCAACCCAGCTTGGTATTTACATATATCGCATTGAATCACCTGGATCAGTCCGTCCCGTCATGTGTACCGGAGTGACAACACACAATCCACGTTGGAAAGGAGATTGCGAGAGTAGAGTAGCCTGATGCTTGCTGATGCTGATCCACAGTAAGTCTAATAATGTAGCTGACAGGAAAGTTATGCGCACCGTTAGATGAACTCTCGTAGCTGGAGGTTGAGACGGATTATTTGCTTGTTGCGCCTAACACGTCGTGAGCGATATAACCAAGCCCATATCATCAGAAAGAATCATACTGGGTCAGCTGCTCCAGGATCTGCAACACCTTGTCCGCTACTGGCAGCACCTTCGTTCGGATGCTTCGGAATGGTGGTCTTGGCACGCGATTTATGCTGTGACGTGTGATGAGTTCCTCAGG
Source organism: Butyriboletus loyo (assembly GCA_038093515.1). Lineage (NCBI taxonomy): Eukaryota > Fungi > Basidiomycota > Agaricomycetes > Boletales > Boletaceae > Butyriboletus > Butyriboletus loyo. Next base: position 11,777 of record JBBPSI010000018.1, on the reverse strand, counting down.
AGCATATAAATCCGAGGAATAACAAACCCGTCGTTTTCTGGTGAATCCTGTGGAAGTTCGCTAAGAATATATGTTAGATACACCGCGTATGATTGTTGTATCCAGGAGGAGCACTCACTGCATTTCGCTCAGCTGCGGCCATCCTCGAAGGTCCCCTGTTTGTGTCGTCTGCTCTCGCTGGCGACTGGGAAAGGGATCGATGCTCAGCGGGCTGGCGTGACTTTTCGGAACGGGGGTCAGGCTTATTTGAAGCCGAGTCCTTGTTCTTTCTCTGTAGTAAATTTTTAAATATTGAACGACCCCGAGCGGGCTCGTTAGTATCAGATGTTTGTCCCGGACGCGACGACTGTGGCACGGCATGGGACGAGGCCGGCGGGAGTGTCTCCTCCCGGCGATCGACAGAGGTCGGGGACGGTGGCTCCAGTAGTGTCAACAAGGAAGTAGGAAAAAAATGAAGTGGTCACCAACCTCGTCAAAGTTAAATCCGGGAGCGGGGGCACTCGACGGCACCTCGACCTACACCATCATGAGAATCTGCTTCGAGGGGAAATGAACGAACAGATACCTCGAGGAGATCCTCATCGCCATCTCCACTGTGTCCCTCGGGCTCCAGCGGACTGGATTTCCGAGGTTCTTCCTGGTTTGCGCACACGATAGAGTCAGTGCGACCCTGGCAGTGATGGAATGACAAACTCGTACTGGATTAGAGTCGGGTGGTTCGTTATTGTGGTCACCCGAAGTCACAGGCTGTTCTTCTTCTTGTCCTTCCTTGTCAGTAGATGCCTAAAATTATTTGTCAATGCAAGAGATAGAATTGGACTTGTCCAACATGCCGGGACCACGAAGGCACAAGTACTTACATGGAATGGACCATACAAGTCCGGGAGAATCTTGCTGAGATCACGAATGATGACTTTCCCATCCTCCCGTCCAACTGCAAGATAGCAATTGTCCGGGGAGATAGCAATTGACCGTACGTATTTGCTGTCCTCAATGACAGGACCAATTCGAGTCAGCGTCTGTGCGTCCAGGAACGAGATTGAATGCGGCTGTGCGAAGGTAGCAAAGAATTTGCCATTGGCGGCCAGAGCTATGGAGAAGACGATGTCGCCATCGATAATTGGTGATTCGGTCAGTTGGGATCCGGTAGAGACATCGAAGGACTTGATTTTGTTCTCGTGAGATGTAGCAAACAGTTTCTGACTGTCGCCTGACCACGCAAGTGGAGTGGCCGGGATCCACCCAGGAATGGTAGTCTTGATGGTGATGAGCTTGTCACCATTGCGACTGTCGAATACACAAATCGGCCTTCCGCTGCACGCAGTGGCGACATGCTCGCCATTGGGGGAGAATTTGATCCCACTGACAGAATTGCCATGTTTGAGCGGGCCAACGAGTCTCTTCCCGCTTGCGAGACTCCAAATGCTTGCTGCGTTATCGTAGTTTCCACCGCCTCCAGTCCCAGTGGCAAGGCTGGTCGAATCAGGGGAGAGGTCTACTGCACCCACGTAATTGTTGCCCTCCACGTCGATCACCTTTTTCTGCAGCTCCATGTCCCATACACTTGCCCCGCCATTATAAGTGCCACATGCTACCCACCTGTGGGTGACACAAATGGCATTGAACTGGATTCCTGTTTGCTTCTTCACCACTTGACGATCTGCGAGTTGCCATCGTCGAATTCCATCATGACTCCCGCTCAACAAATGTTTTCGGTCAGGATGGAAAGCGACTGTGTATACCCATACAGAACGCCCGAGGTCAAATACTATTGCTTGGTCTTCCTAAATTGTTAGCATTACTCAACTACTCCTCAGAGTTGCTACGCACCAGTATTTGATGACAACATCCTCACTAATGGTACACAATTGTCGGTGTCAAAATATCAAGGGATAAGGTGTTTCGGTTTTCTCGTGGTGCGTAAAGTTGCTGCACCAACCGGATTCCATCGCCTCCAAGCTGTGACTCGCGCCTATTCTTATTTACATAAGTCTCCGCACTAGACCCACTCGAGACGCACAAAATATGTGTGCATCCCAGCACGTCAGAAAACGGCGCGCTCAAACTTCAGACGAATGTCCTCCACGAAATGGGATACGAATCTTTGACTGCGCACGCACTCAAACCATACGTACGAGGAACCTTGGTGACGCTAGCAGTGGGAGGTCGCTGCGATAAACGGCAGGCTCTCTGTAGCGACCAAGGTGCCAGTGTGTCAAAGCAGATATTACCCCAACTGGTATCTCAGCGCGACAAAAATGGGCGACGGGGCGTAGAAACTGAAAGAGGCCCGAACCTTTCTATGGCAACAAGCTTGATACCACAACCAAGGGATGGCTGAGACAGTCCGGCCGTGGTCAGGAAAGTTCTGATTCAGCGCCCGATGGCTCCCAATACAGAGTATCGGACTGGTAGCGACAGGGACTAGTATCAGATGACGCTCACCAAGGGTGATTCCAATCACGTCAATGATGTATCAGGAGCTTGATTTCCTAGATCAATCAGCAAGGTCGGTGGGTGTGTATCGTTTTGAATGTTGATTTCGTTTTTATTACTTGCTTTCTCTCAAGCTTCTTGTTGTGCATCAGATCCGCAAAAGTCGCTTTGGAAATGCACGACTTTCATTGAACCAGCCTCGGTGTCTGTCGCCGAGATTCGAGCCGGGCACCAGTGCGACGGCGTGCCACAACGAGACACGATACGCTCTGTCTGTCGGTAGATGGGGTAGACGTTGCGGGGGCCCTTGCAGTGAAAGATGTCCAGAAAATCATTGGATTGTTGGATTGTCGGATTGTCTGAGCTGGACAGAGGCTGCGAGGGGTGATGTATCTGATTTCGGGAGCCTTAAAGATCCGAGTGGGATCAATCTCTCTTCCGTTGGTTTGAATCACCCAATCAGATCTTCTTTCTAGCGACGTCCTTTGCTGGTTAGGCACACAAACAGTCTCCAGGATCGTTTTTTTGGCCATGGAACGCACAAGATTCAAGCCGCCTCAACGCTCTTCGACCGTGTCATCCGTACCCTCACCAGTCCTGCCGTCGACGATTCATCGTTGTTAAATCTCAGGTCCTCTTTATCATGTTGGTGTAGATTCTTCTGCTACTCCCAAGAAAAGTCCCCTCGACCATTGTTAAATTTGCTCCCCTCTCGGTCGCGCCTATACCAAGCTGCGATAGCGCCAAACCATACTTCTTTCAGCATTCAGGGAAACACGAGTTCGCAGCCGCGCAAATTCCCAATTCCGTCATTCCGCCCTGTATTCGCTGTGGATATCCTCCGCATGTATAGCAATGACGTGAAACGTGCGTCGACTGTTCCTGTTGCCTTGGACACCGACTGTCCACAGCTGAACAAGAACACCGCTGCTGTACAAGCGCAAATATGTCACCCCGATTATTCCGTTAGGCTGGACGCGTCTCGAACTTTGGATGACTCCGAGTCTTATTCTCGGATGCTGGCCATAGTTCTATACCTATTAGTGTTCTATTGCTCAAATGTCACACACCCGACAAGATCCCCCAAGCTATTCATGTCAGCCGCCATCAGTCGCCATTTACTCCCGCCACGAGCCGCTGTCTCGACAAGTGCGCTAACGCCCAGTGGAGCACTCCGGAAACATGCCTTTGTCTGATTTTGTCGTTGTCTGGCATTATACATCAGTCAATTTTTCTTCTCTATACAAACGAGGAACGTGGGGTCGACAAACAAATTTATTTGGATGCATTACAGGCACTGGACCTGTGGTAGTGCGCACTGAGTGACCCGGGTCTCAAAGCGAGTGCCTAGTAGGCACTGACGAGACTCCCGAGCCGTTGCCTCGTCCGAGGTCGCCTGTCCATCCGATGCTATACGTATGACATGACGGTAACATTATTGATATTGGTTCCTAGTCGTCTTATCCATGGGCCGCTTGCAAGGGTTTTGTTTCACTATCCAGGAACTACTAAATCAAACCAGTCTCCATGGCACCTCCGCCCATCATACGGATCCATGCAGGCCCAAAACGCTCGATCGAGCTCGTCCCACTCTCCCTACACATGGTTCAGGAGAAGAACATTGTTTTTTACATTGGCATGTCAAGACGCCTCCATACCCCGAATCCCAGTTCTCTATGTAAAGATAAAGACATGAATCCATAAAACGTTGGTAAAAACAAAAGATCCATATGCCGAGATCCGAACGCCCAGTCCGGCGAGCATCACAATAGCGTACGGAATTGGATAACACCAGACAGGGGAGCAGGCACTGTTCTCGCGCGAGCATCCAACTATGATCGATCCATTAGTACGCAATACCGCACCCTGTTCCGACTTGTGGCGGTTCTGCACCAGGCGGTAGACTGAACGCCGTCGAGGAGCGTGAATACCGGTTCTGAGAAGCTTGCGACGTGGGTCGTCTTAATGCTGTCGGTCTCGCAACTCTCCGCACGCCATTCAGGACGGGTACTGGGCCGTTATCCGACAAGCTCACCCCACGCGATTGCCGTTGAGTGGGTACGTGCGGTGGCCCTAACTCTTCCGGTTCCGTGGTATATCCACCGTGCTGGTCATCATAGACAACCGCTTGTGCTTCAGAAGAAACCCGCAACGGGTTTTGTGTCTCGCCTGGGTACTGACTTGAAATCGTAGTGTTCCGAAGGATCCCGCCGTTGATTCCAGCTGCACGGGCAACTTGGGCGTCGAACTGGGGGTAACGCGGTACATGCGTTTCAGAGTAGGCACCGCTGTATCGGGTGGAGACCAAGTGCTGGTTGGATATCGGGCCTATGTCGGAAGCGTACGTGACGTCCTCGCTCGAGCGGGAAATACCGACTGCTGACGCAGAAGTAGCAGACGCGAGCGTCCTGTTGGTAGACAATGGTGCGGGGAGCATCAATGGGCCATTGCTGTCATATCGTTGCCTCGTACCACAAGGCACTGAGGGTGAAGACTCTGAAGTATACGAATCAGGACCCTCGTTTGAAAGTGGACGTTTGATGTCAGTCGTCGAAGCCATCGAATACCTGTTACTACTATTCGCACGACGATCAGGTTATTGCCCAATATCAGACGGACCTGTACTCACCTCTTGTCTAGCGTCGAGTCACGCGACCGCAAACTATTCCTCCCGCGACGTTCCCGCTCAAACTCCACCCATCGCTTCATCACAATATGGGAGGAATCGAATTCACCCTCCTTGTCGCCATGATCACCACCTCTGTCGCCAGAAACCTGACGTGTTTGGCCCCAGGAGAAATCGTCAAAGTGCCAGAACGCATATGCAGGGAGAAGACCGTTCCATATCGGAAGGGAGAGGAGATAAACAAACATCCACCCAAGGTAAACAATCTTGCGTGACGTGACGACGATGAGAAGACCAGGAAGACCGAGGATGGATGCCAACAGGATGAGCGGAATGGTCGTGTTGGGTCCACCGGGGATGATAGAGATGATGATAAGGTAGAGTGTGAAACTGATAGCAGCTGGTAAAACCAGCGTACCAATCAACTCCATTCCGACGACGAACTGCATCGAGAAGCAGAAAGTACCACAGAGATCACGGACAAGGACAAGCTCGAACAGGTTGTGGACGGTCGAGTTGATCCAACGGCGGCGCTGCGACAAGAGAACGCAGAAGGAATCAGGAACGATGGTCTTGCACACCGCTTGCGGGCAGAACATGTTCTTTCGTCGAGGGAAGGTCTTGAGCAATAGGGTAGTGAGGTACCGATCTTCACCAAGGAGGAGCAGATTCTTCTTGTGAAGCGTGTCGATCACGTTTTCTGAATAGTGCTCTACGATGTCTGGGTTGGCCAAGACAGGGACCCAATAGCCACTGTCGCCTTTGGGAGCCTTGATCCTGTACATGCTAAAACACCCTGGTAAACAAGTGACACCGCCGAACATAGCTTCGAACGCCTTGGTCAAATGGTGTGAGATGTAATACTCAAAGACTGGAATACGGTATTAGTAAACACATAGGCGGATGCTACACCCACTCACCTTGCATCATGGTAACAAAGCTATCAGTCTTGTTCGCGATCTTCGTCTCACCGCAAAGCCCCATAATCTCAACATCCACAACCATGCACGAAATCATGCGCGTCAACGAGTCGGGGAAAACCTTCGTATCGGCGTCCACGCAGAGTACTAGCTCATACCGATCCGGACTAACGCCTGTTGCCCTCCATATCGAGTTGAAGAACTCATACTCGAATGTTGTCATACGTTCGTCGAACATGACTTTCTGAAGGAATGCCATCAGAACGATTTGAGAATCACGTTTACCACGATTTCCAGGCTTTGGGTCGTCGACCTCATGCGGGTTGCCGACTTTGGCGACAACAATCATCGGAACGCGTTGTTGCTTTGTACGTTCGACCGTGGTATCATCATAGTCATAGAAACCAGCGTAGACCTTGGCCATATTATGTCGCTTGTGACCGTCGGCGATAGCGACATATGAGTGGGGCTGAACTTCATCAGGCGGAATGACGAAGTCCTTCATCATGGACAAACAAATGTCGGGCGTTGCGAGTGCGTTTCCTGCACCCTTGACCATACCATCAGCGATGATTAAAATGACTTTGTGGCTGTTAGGATAATCTGTGGTGGCGAGCGAATCGATCGTCGTCCGTAGACCCTCCACAGACTCGGAGTATGCGGTGACCAGACAGATGGTGTGAACGAGGGGGAAGTTGAACGGCTCGTATTCGGGAGGAGGCTGGGGAACAACGCCGTGAAGCGGAAAAGGGCATGGCATATCTACGAATGACGAACGAGTTGAAAATCCACGCATCGATGATTCAGTAATCGATGTCGAGTTCCTCGAGAAACGGAAACCAGGCGAGTCAGGGGGTGATCCCTTTCCAGGAATTTTCGGCGTCGAGTATGCGGTGCTGCTCTTGTTCGGTATGTCGAGCAGGCCATAGGCCATCGATGGGCAGGGGTTGGGGCCTTTCGGAGCATTCTCGACGGGAGTGAAACGAGAGATAGAGGGGAGCACTGAAAGTTTATTGCTCTTCCCAGTGCGCAGACCACCCTTCAAAACATTGGGTCGATATTGGCTAGGTGCAGCGCGGTAGATATCATTGGACCAGGCCTCGATTTCCTCAGAGCGTTGCATCCGTTGTTCGTAAGTTTCCCGAGGGAAATTGCCGAGCTTCCAAGAGTAGAACCATGCGAACAAGACGGCCATAGCGAAGCGAATGACAACAACACCAATGATGAAAATGAGGGAAAGATAGAGGACAACATTGGAAGCGACACAGCCAATGCTATTGGTGTCGATGAACCCAACGGTGATAATGTCCTCGAGACATTTACCGAGTTGATGGTTGCCACCGTGCATGAGCGTCACGGTGATATCCTTGCCGTTGTAGACGCCATTTGCGTTCTTCATCTCGTCAAATAGCGACGGATACTGGACATAGGAAGTGCTGAGCCAATTAAGCAGATTGAGGTCAAGCACATTGCTATACCAGGTCAATATCAACAGCGCTGGACGCAGACAAACCAAGCTTACGATTCAAACACTGCCAGGTTACGATCCGTTGCAGCGACGTCGTCCCATGTATAGTAAACCTGTCCGAGAGGCTTCATGCTAGAGAACTCTTGTCTGGCCTGGGAAGATACGTGGCAATTGGTGATATCTCCATAGCCGGTCGAGTTGACTGAGTTAGACTGTGGATTGTAGACGTTGCACGGAAAGTACCAATCCAAAGTCTCTCCAGTCGCGTTGATGGGCGATCCACTAGCCAAAGTGATGTAGCCCAAGCAGTTTTGATTGACATTCTGGAACAAAAAGCTTGCATCGTTTGACGGAAGGTTCCAGTCACCAGTGATCAGTGGATTCGTATTACCATTGAATTCCCCAACGGCGGGATGCTCGAAATTCGAGAAGTCGTAGTCGTAGCCGTGAATGATGACCGAAGCATTGCTGATTTGACCCTGGTGATATCGATTGGGAGGCGTCCCACAGACGGTTTCCGTGAAACCAAAGGTGATGAAACCGACACCAGCCATTTCCGAAAGAATGACGCTGAGTAAACCCATTTTCTCCCTCCATGCGCGCTGTTGCTCTGGGGTCCGCATGCCTGATGACATCGATGAGACCCTGCGGCACAGGAAAAGACTAACGTCACTCACCACAAGCACGGAGTAAAAAGAACGGGATCCAACATGTGATGAGATAGGAATATATGAACCAACAATCCTTTGGCCCGGGCCCGATGCCATCAAGGCACTTTCTGGAAGGAGTATCTGGTACGATCAACGGAGCAGTGGATAAAATGGACTGGGGGCGTTTTCGGCGCAAAGTGCCCGACTCTTGCACATCCTGTTCTCGTGCAAGCAATGATTTGCCGCGGCGAAGTTTCTGCGGATAGTTCCCGGTAGCTAGGTGATAGGCACGGATTAGGCGAACGGTGTCATATTTTTTAACGAGGGATCACCTACTGGAAGGTTGCACGCCTACTCTGGTATCGTCTGCCATCTGCTCGACATGCGTTCGATAATGCCACTGGCGGTGGCCAGGTTCGATGTTTTCTCTGTCAGGTCTGACCAGACTCTTCTTCCTGCCCACCCTGCCATGCTCCAAAAAGTCACCCGTCTCTACCTCTGGGTGTGGTGGAGAGAATTGATTTTGATACGCAGAGGGCATGGTTCGTTGACGAGGACTGTCGAGAGTGCCCTGCCTGTCGCCACGTTCAGTATTTTGAAATATGATGTTGGGATAGGCAGAGCGAGGACTGAGGGGTGGTTGTCCGTAATATGCGCCAGGAGGCGGTGAGGTGACCGGCAGTGGCGACATCGGCTGCGAGTACGGTTGTTGGGTGGGGTCAGAGGGTGATCGAGGACGACTGAGACGAGAATGGTGGTGATGTTGCTGTGGATAGTTCATTGCGACGTGGAGGTGCAGCGGCGGGGGGAATGACCCGCTCACATGGTATTGTTGGATTGCTTGCCCCAGTATATGAACAGATGCGGTGGCAAAGAAAGAGAGCCGCAAGGCGAGAGAGAAGGAGAAGGAATGAGATCGGCGCAAGATGGTGACGGTGAACTCCCTCTTCGGATGGAAGTGGTGCTTGTAGAGGGACATTGAGGCGTCAATGATGGCTGGAATCTGTGCGATACCCATTTCTCTGGCGTAGAGGAGAACATGCCAGATGTCACCGTAGTGGGTGGAAGCTACGAGCGACCCTCGAACGGGTTGACTGTGGAGGCAAATGAGGTAGAGCGAAGGCGACCGGGCTTTTGGTCTTCCTTGACTGAAGGGGAGTCGGGTATTGAACGGATAAAAGACACAGGAGGAACTCCGCGACGTCGATGACCGCAATGCGGACAAGAGAGACACTGCGTCTGACTTGTCATTCTGAGCGGCGGGATTAACCATCGCTGGTGGACGTCATCGAACGAGGGGCGACATTGAACTGGGACCAACTTGTAAAAGCGACGCCCATGTCTCGGCGGCACCCTGCCTTGAGGAGGGTCCAGATAGCACGGTAAAGGTTGTGGATATGTATACGAACGAGGTGATTTAGATACCGAGCTCCCAGGACGCCGCGGTGCAACCAAATCAGATAAATCATAAAGTCGTGGCCTTCGAGTCAACGTCCAAAGTGACATCCATTGTTTTGCACGATGGGTCTTAGATCGCGCTAGAACGGTGTAAACAATTAAAGGGGCACAATATTCATCATTAACCTGACTCTAACCCGAGGTAGCGCCTTACCATATCCACTGGAAGACGAGTTGGCGGCGGCGCTCACTTGCACAACTTGGGGGATCTGTCTGGCGCAATATTTGATCCACAAAGGTAAATACAGAACTACGCCTGGCATCGAGACGTGTGCTAGTGCTGTCGACAAGGCGCGTTATCACCAAGTTTCGGGTTGGGTTCACCATGACTATCAACTTCTGTAGCTTCTTCGGACTGTTTCTAGAGTAGCAGCGAAGGCTTGGCATCCGTGCGCCAGTCGCGTTCTTGCTCGGCTATGCGGTTCTCGTCGGTCTCCGAGATGACAGAAAGGGTGGATGCGTGTTCCCTGTCATGGCCATCTGCGCGGAGAGTATCCGCAGTGAGTGGAGGACGGAATGAAGGAATGGGTGCATTCGCATGGCTGTGAGCTCGTGCTCCCTGAATTCTAAAACAGACAACCTTTGCGAACAATCGGTATTTACCTTTGGGAAATTTCTTGATGTTTGTTCATGGAAGGGTTATTAGGCAGCGTGAAGGCGTGTTGTAGGGAGGAATGTCAGTCGAAGAACTGGTAAGGTTACGGTTTACATTGTCAGAGACGGTTGATAACTGATTCGGAGGTTGCGCTCATCGCAACGAGGTCACCGACCCACTGGTCGTAAGGATGAGCGCCAAAGACATGAGGTCGTGTGAACAAACCAATTTATTTTATTTTATTTAGACAAGCGTGAATATCATTATGCAGCGACTGCCTAGACTAGTCCTACATAATACGCTAAGGCGGTTATGAATCATAACCGGTCAGAGGAAAAATGCTCTTACGCACATCCTGCAGGGAGCAGGGGGGTGTGGGGCTCCGTGAGCTGTCAGGTGGCCTCGGTGTCGTCAGAGGGCCTGGGCAGCATGATATCCACTAAAACCTCAAAATTGGTCACCCAGTCAGGGGGAAGGTGTGATTGATTTGCTAGGAGTGGTTGCCAGGTGTGGTATACCTTTTGTTTAAGGTTGGGTCTATTGGGGGCTTTTGCATGTCACCGGTCTATGGATAGTTGTGTGTTGATGCGGTTAAGCCAGCAGGATTCAATGTTATGAGATGTGTGGGAGAGGTTTTTGGAATTGGTAAAGTCCAAGCAGGCGCACCGAGGGCAACAAAGGATGCAAGGGTAAACCTATCAGTGGAAAGACTCACTGATAATATGAGAGTGAGAGTATCGCAAACAGAGTACTTGAAAGAGTATAAGGAGCAAGGCTCAACTTAGAGATATCGCAGTAGTGATGATAGGACTGAAAGATCTAGAGAAAAGCAACAAGCCATAAGGGCTGTCTTATATACAGTACATGAGTGTTTGTACTTGTGTTCTGTATAGTACCTATATAAGGTATAGTATGAAATACATGACGATATGATAGAGATAAGAGATAAGACTAAGCATATCGTCCAATAGCATAATAAGAGCTATTTTTGTTGAAACGGTAGTGTTCTATTTCTATATTTCACTTACAGCCACTACGTTTCTAGACTGGTCTATATGACATCATTGTCTAGACCTAGTCACGCTTATCACATTACAAATAGCTCTTATTATGCTATTGGACGATATGCTTAGTCTTATCTCTTATCTCTATCATATCGTCATGTATTTCATACTATACCTTATAAAGGTACTATACAGAACATAAGTACAAACACTCATGTACTGTATATAAGACAGCCCTTATGGCTTGTCGCTTTTCTTTAGATCTTTCAGTTCTATCATCACTACTGCGATATCTCTAAGTTGAGCCTTGCTCCTTATACTCTGTTTGCGATACTCTCACTCTTGTATTATCAGTGAGTCTTTCCACTGATAGGTTTACCCTTGCATCCTTCGTTGCCCTCGGTGCGCCTGCTCGGACTTTACCAATTCCGAAACGAAGTTCTGCGACTATTGCAGTTATACATCATAACTGGCGAGGTAATGAGGAATAGCTCTTAGCCTTAATCTCTCAACTGTTGCCAGTGAATAAGACAAGTGGTTAAAGCTAGGGAATCCTAGCCCAAACCATGAGCCTTTATATATTACAGGGAAACGTGCACAGACCAAGCAGTGCGTGAGAC